>OX451741.1:1141270273-1141481180 GCA_948472305.1 Vicia faba
TGTTTTGTTTTAGTGAGAAAGCAATTATGAGCTATCTACCTACTCAAAAGTCGTTCGTGTTATTTTCCTCCTCCTTAGATAGTGCTTCCCTACCATTAGTTAGTAGGAAGCCTTATCGTTGGATGTGAAGGGACATGCGCGGGTCATCATACAATCATAAAGGCAACTTGTAGGGCGCTTTAACAATTTTATCGTAAGGGACTAAGATTGTTTACCGAAGGCAGCATCAAAGGTTCATCGAGGGACTACGATCTTTTATATTGAGGGTTTTTGCTAAAGCGTCCCCATATTCGAGGGACATGACTATATTTCTCTGAAGGCAACAAGTGAGGTTATCCTAGAGGTGCGCGTGTGAATAGTGATTTAGTTCAGTTATTTTATCTTGGATTTAGGGTTATCTAGTGTTTCCTTTCAGCTCTTGTGATACATTCCCTAATTACTAGCAGTTATAAGGAAAGCAGTAAAGGCAAAAATTAAATGTCCCACGCTATTACAAAGCTTCGGGGAAGGGGGTACAAAACCATAAAAATTGGGGAAAAAAAGAAAGCAAAAACCCTAATTAAAGCTATTACATTCCTTAGCAGTTACATGACAGAAAAACTAGTGGAAAATAATAAAGCGCGCGAAGAGGAGAAATTATTTAATGAAAAATAATTAAGGATTTAACCTAAACCTAATTCATTAAATTGAGCAAAAACTAATTAAGTGATTAAATTAAACAAACCCTAAAGTCTAGGTTGATTTTAATTAATCGGAAAAAATTTAAGTGATTAAATTAATCGAAATTAATTATTCTAATTAATTTTAATAAATAAAAAATAAATTTAATTTCTGAGAAATAGACTAAACCTAATTTATTTTCATGTTGATTAAAAAATAATTAGGGTTTATTAAGAAATTAGGGTTAAGAAGAAAGAAAATAAAGGTTAGTAGAAAAATAGAGAAAAAAGAATGTTGGAGGTGGGTGTTGAACCCACGCTCCCTACATCTCCAGGAAGCATGCTTGCCAACTGAGCCAGGCGCGCGCCTGTGCTAGGATACACACTCAACATCTTTTATCATCAACCTACAAAACATATGAGAAATTACAGAAAAAAGTGTCAAAAGGCTGGCTCGAACCCAGGACCTTTGAGACTTATGCCTTGTCACGCGCGCTTCTGCCACTAGGGTGGTTGTTTCATCCGTGCATATAATAAAACAAAATAAATATAATATATCAGCAAAAGCATTGGCCAGAGAAGCTCCTGAGCCCTAGCTCGGGTCGTCTTCTCCGGTGACCTGTTTCTTGAACCCTACAAAAAAAACAAAGCATTAAAGATCAAATCATGTCCCACCCCCCTAATTTAACCCCCTGAATCCAAATATGGACTCAGTTTTGGCTAAAATCTCTTGTATCATAGGTTTTGAAGCAAGCAAAGCCAATCAGAGAAATCATGGCAGTTCTTTGTTTTGAGTGCATGGGATCATGGTAATGATCCAAACCAGTTCAGAGACATCTCAAGAGTGCATTAGTAACATTAATATGGCATAAAACAAAGCAAAAATTACAACATGAAACTAACAAAATTTATGCAATCGTAGATGCGTGTATGGTGTTCCCATGAGCTTTTGGACATCAAAATCGACCCAGCCTTACTTTGTATGGTGGCTAGGAGTGAACGAGATTGTTGTTTTGTAGTGATAAGGTTTGAAAATAGGGTTTTCAAAACTTAGGGTTCTTGGAAAATTTGATATTTTTTGACAAATTGGTGGTGCAAGGTGTTGTACCCCAAAATTTTCCCTCTCATTTATCAAAACTTTTCTCACAAGATCTCTTTGACTCAAGACTGGATTAGGGTTTGGTCAGCTCAAGACATCTCATCTTGCACTGATAACCCAAAATTAGGGTTTGAGTTTGCACAAGGATTTTTGGACTATCAATGCTTCATGTGACTTTAAAACATCATTATGGACCCCTAATATCATTCATGACAAGTTTCAAGCCTTGAACCACATTTTTGATCAATCAATTAGATAGTTGACCTAAAAATCAGCTGTATTGGGGAAAAAGTTAACCATGGCCAATTTACAGTCAAACTTCATAATTTTTAATCCACATCAACATTTTAAACTTATATGTATCATTTGGTCAAGTTGGGATTACAATTCCTCAAGAAATTTGATCAAATCACCAAAAAGGGCAAAATGGTCAAAATTAGGGTTTTGACTAAGGAAGGGCAGTTTCTGATTTTTAACCTAGCAAATGACCAATTGAGTTAAGGAATGATTTCAAGGATTCAATTTCATCATCTTGACCTAATTACATGGCTCAAAACATCTCAATTTCATTGGATTGACATATGAAATTTGCAGTCAACTGATCAAAAGTCAATTGTACACTGAAAAGTCAAACTTTGACTTTTTGGTCAAAATCAAGTGCCAAGGGTCATAATTCATCAAAGCATGTCAAAATATGAAACTTGTTCATCAAGAAATCCAAATTTGAATATTAGGATTTAAATTTGAAATTTTTCTTAACTTAGAAATTTTCTAAGTATAGAAAATTTCTTATTTTTTCTCAACTTTAGGCCACTTCTTCACCATGATGCATAATGATTCAAAGAAAGTTCCCAACATGAAAGTTGTAGACCTCCATGAAATCTACAACTTTTCTTCACACACTTTTCCCTAAAGATGCTTGTATCTCAGGATACAAATTTATGAATACATGGTCATGAACTAAATAACTTAGTGAAAATTTGCCCTAATTTAGGCAGGTTTTGGACCCAACTTCATGGAAATTTTTCACCTAGTTCAAAGAGGTATCTCAAAATTCATTTCAAATATGAGTTATATAACACATTTCAAGCTTTCCAAAATGTCCAAGAACTCCTCAAGGTCATTTTTGAGTAGGGAGAATCGAAGAGATGAAGTTGGCATTTTCTCACTTTTTATCCAAGCCATTTCATGAAGAACAAAGTTGCAATCAGTACCTATGCTGCCTAATCCATGCTTTACAGGTCCCAGACTTGTTCCTCACTCCTTAATTTAATGTTTACTCAGTTGACAAATCTTTGATCCATGCCCTAGAGCCATTACCCAAGTTACAATTCCATAAATGGCATAAAGTGACCATTGCCATTTTGAAAAAGATCAACTTTTGCCACTTTCCAATTCTTGAGCGTTGCACCCGTCTCCATTGCATGTACAATTCTTATAGGTCTAAAGCAATTTTTACAAAGTTTATACCAACCCTAAGAGAGCAAGTACAAGCATGGCAAGCCTTGTCCCTTCACTTTACTTCAAAAACAAGAAAGGTTGCAAAAAGTTGAAAATGGGCATATCTGTTGAAGGGTTGACATGAAACCAATTCCATACTAATATACAAATATAATACAACTTAAAACAAGATTAGTAAAGGCTTGAAACACTCCCAAGCACAAAAACACCAGAAAACTATCCAAACTTGCAGTTTTGGCATAAGGATACCAATCTCATATTTGGCTCGTGCGTTTCCATTCTTGATCATCAAAACATATTACCTACTTGATATCAAACCAATCCAGACCTTCATCCATGTTCAGTAACCACTTCTCCATCACCTTACATTTTTGTTTTTAAAGCTTGCAGATTGACTTGGCCAAGGAGTTTCAAGCACTTTCAGAGCAAGGCAAGGGTGGGAATACATTCAGGGAAGTTCAAGGAAGCTCAAGCAAGCATCAGGCCTCCATCAAACTCACTCCAGTTCCATCCATGATTCCAACTGAAGGAGGTAAAATCTCAACTTCTATCTCCTTGTACAATAAACCATTGGCCACGATTTGTGAATAAATAATGTAGTACTCATTGCAACGAAATTGTACATATTTTTATCTTGCATTTATTTTACTTGAGTAAAGAGAATTTAGAACTTGAAGCTTCTGAAAATATTAGGTTTAAATTTAGGGCTGTTAAAATTCTTTCTGACCTTTGATTGTTAGTTCACATAACTTATATGGTTGGAATCGTGAGTTCAAATACTACAACTTTCATGTTATGAGTTTTCATTTTCATGGAAGAATGAGAGAGTTACAGGATGTTTGGCCAAGCTTGAGGAAGAAGATGAAGTACAAGGCAAGGACTTGTTTCATGTTATGTTATTTTTGCTTCCCTTAAGACAATGGATGTATAGCCACCCCAGTGGTAAAGTAGCGCGTTGGTAAGACCCATGTCCTGGGTTCGAACCTGGGCGCTACTTTTATTTTTTTCACATTTTTCCTTCTCTCCATTTTTCTGATTTTTGTAGGTTTGGGCTTAGTTCTTTGGGCTTGGCATTTTTTTTGCTAACATATTGCTGCCAGTTTTGCTACATCACCTCCCTGCCAATTTTTTTTTATATTTTTATTTTATTTGTTTTATTTTCATTTTTAATATATTAAACATTTTCTTTGATGCATAAAAAATCCTTAAATGTAAATTTCATAATATTGTATTTTATTTTTGTTTTAGTTTATTTTCCACATAGAAATATATTTTATTTTTAATATTTTTCATATATTTTCTTAATAAACTTGTAGGATATAATTAAAACATAGTTTAATTTATTTTTTTCATTTCATACTTATAAACATTTATTTTTGCATATATAAAAATTCTATATTTTTATACAATATTATTTATTATTCTAATACAAAAAATACTTTAAAAATAATACATATGAACTTTATTTTCTTTTGAAATAGAAATTAGGGTTAAGCCTCCCTTTTAAAAAAAATAATTTCTTTTCCTTACATTTTTAGGTTTAGATTAAAATCTCTTTTTACATAAAAACAAAACAATAAAATCTTTTCTTACATATACATTATATTGCATCTTTAAATATTGTATTATTTATTCTAATTCGTACAAATTCGATTTGGTTGTAATAATTTATTTAGGTTTACATTTTTTGCAAATCCCCATTCAAATTTGTATTCCCCCCTCCCATAAAATTGTTGTAATAGCTTAGTAATATTTACATTACGCAATTTATCGCTTTACATGCTATGATTAGTAATTAGGGTTTGTATGATAAGATCGAAACAAAGCAAAATAGAAAACCCTAAATGCAAAATAAAACCAAAGCATGAAAATAACACCCTTGCACACAAGCATCCTTAGGGTTTCTCAACTTGGTTGCCTAAAACAAAAATGGCCATATTACGCATGCGAATTATCTTGGCAAAAAAAACAAACATAAATATCATAGTCCCTCGATGACGCTATTCCAAAAGTTCCCTTATAAAATGATCTTGGTCTCTCAAAATGCTAAGATACTTTGCAAACATTGCTAATCATGGTTATACGATAACCCACGCCCGTCCCGTTTACATCCAAAGATAGGGTTGCTTACCAAATTAATGGTAAGACAACAATGTCAAAGGAATAAAAAATACACAAGAAAGACATTTGAGTAGGTAGATTGCTTCTAGTTACTTCCTCTATTTCAAAACAACTATCATTGCTACTTTCGAAACAAACACACACATTTTAAAACATCTTACAAATATTGAAAACATTTTCAAAAGACAAACATCTTTGTATACATTCTTACGAACGAGAATCATTACAAAGATTTACTAAATGAATGGCCTCTTTTACAAAATACTTTCAAAACCACACTAAAACACAATTTCAAACAAACAAAGCAAGTGATCTAAGCAAGTACCTAAGAACCCATGGAAAACCATGGATAGAAAGGGTGCTAACACCTTTCCTTTCTATAATCTACCCCCAGAACTCAAGAAAACATCTCAAAGGTCTTTCCTATGATTTTTCACCTTTCCTTTTGGATAAAAGAAAAGTCGGTGGCGACTCTTGCTAACCACAAAATTTGCGAACATAAACGCAAAACCCTCAAGTCAGTTCTCCCACCGTATCATAGAACTGGCGACTCTGGTGGGGATTTTTATAAAAGTGGGGTTACCTTAGGGCTAGATCACATTTATTTGCTTGCATTTGTTTGACTTGTTTGCTTTACATTATGGTTCTTTGTTTGGGTTTGAATCCTCCACCCGGATTTGGGAAACATTATAGGTAAATAGCAATACATTGTGGAAATTGTGCGGGGTATACCAACATGGTCTAAGCAATAGCTATGTTAGTGTGACATATTTGTGGGTACCGATAGCCTTTGAGTTAATCAAAGAGAATACGGGGCCGCTGAGTGATGTCATGAAGCACTAATGAACTTCTAGAACCCTTTACTTGACCAACTTAGCCTTTAGGATGTAGTGACATGATCGGCTTTGGTGCAGTCCGAAGTTGGTAGATACTCGATACTACACTCATTGAGGGTTGGTTTCTTGGGATATTTCGGTCGCCATTAAAGAGGTTTGAGCTGAAACAATGACCAAGGAAACAATCCAGTGATATTGAGCTCCTTAGAACCCGGTTACTATTATTAGGACAGGTTGAGCCAACTAAACTTCAAGAGGGTACTTACCTATAAAACCCCATGCAAGCCTAAACTAAAAACTTGTTTGATTTGCTTGTGTATACATACTTGTGCATAACATCATGGACATCATGAACATCATAAGCATTCACTAACCATTTCAAGGATTTTTGAGATTTATCTTTGTTCCTGTTTTGTAGGATATGGATTCACTTCGCAGGAAAACTATCCAAATCAACCTTGTAAGAATTCCTACACAACTCAAGGTGCTAGCTTCAAGGATCCCAGAGAAATCTCCATTCACCGAGAGGCATGGTCGCCTACTCAACTTGGTCACCTCCAACACAGAGGAGGATATGATGAAAGTGATCTTCCAGTTCTATGATCCTTTACATCATTGCTTCACATTTCCTGACTATCAGCTCGTGCCCACTTTGGAAGAGTTCTCTCAACTCTTGAGGATTCCTATTCTCAATCAACTACCTTTCAACGGTACAGAAAGAGATCCAAAGCCAGAAGAGATTGCTCAAGCCCTGCACTTGCACTCATCTGATGTCACAACTCATTGGGAAACTAGAAGTGGTGTCAAAGGTTTCTTAGCAAAATTTCTGTTTGAAAAGGCCCAAAGTTGTTGCAATTCCCTAGACTTGCAAGCTTTTGAGGAGATTATGGCTCTTCTTATCAATGGGATGGTCTTGTTCCCCAATCCTGACCAACTCATAGATGTGAGTGCCGTCAAAATCTTCATGTCATGCAATCCGGTGCCTACATTGCTAGGGGATATCCTACACTCTTTTCACACTCGTACAATGAGGAAAAGAGGTGTCCTTATGTGTTGCACTCCCCTCCTGGAAAGATGGTTTATTTCTCATCTTCCCCAATCAGTCTTAAATAATGAGCAAGGATTAAGGTGGTCACAAAGGTTAATGACGCTCAAACATTCAGATATTCATTGGTGCTCTCGATCCAAAGAGAATGTTATCATTGTTGACTGTTGTGGGGAATTCCCTAATTTCCCTCTACTTGGCATTAGGGGAGGAATCACCTACAACCCATGCTTAGCTCTAAGGCAGTTTGGTTATGCCCGAAGGGATGGCCCGCATGAGAAGCTGATTCAAGGCTTGGTATTCGACTACGACAACGACTATCAAGGTCTTCGCCAGAGATTCATCTGAGCTTGGAGGATGCTAAACAAGGTGGATAGCAAGAATTTGCGACACAAGAATTCCATCCCTCTTGAGCCTTACCTCAAGTGGGTACGAACCCGCGCTCAAAGTCTTATGATGCCTTATCCTTCCATTCTCCCAGTGATTATTGAGCCTGTTAAGGAAGGAGAAGTTTCATACACTATCCTACATCTTGACATGCCCACATCTCTTGAAGACCTACAAAGGGATTGGATAAAACTCAAAGGAGAGCGAGATACTTTCGAAGCCCAATTCTACGCAAGCGAGAAGAAGGTTTTGGAACTCACTAGGCTACTTCATGGGGAGCTGACTCTAAATGCCTACATAGCACCAAAGAGGATGCGCACTACTTTTTTATCTTAGGGTGTTGTATTATTTTGCCCAAGGGGCATTGATGTACTCAAACTCTTTTTTATTAATATAACGTGTGTTTCTTTTTGGTTTAAAACAAATTTGAACTTTTAAATCCTTGAAAGCATTGCATATATACATATCATTCATCATAACATAAACAGGTCTTTTGCAACGAGTTTCCTCATCTCTCTATTGTTTATTACAGTAAGATGGATCTCGAACAGACGGTCAAAGATCTTCAAGCCCAAAACACGCAGTTTCAACAGTTACTCATGACCCTAGCCAAGGGGCAAGATGAGTTGAAGACTATGTTAGCTGAAGAAAGAAAGAAGAAAACAAAGAACACCATTGGGGTCTTGAACATGGGGAGAAGGTTTTAGGGACAGGCTAGAAGAACCTTGAATTTTGCAACCACTTCCGGGGAAGGAGAAGGAAAAGGAAAAGAAACAGCAGTTTCGTCAGAATCTGAAGAGGAGGAAGAAGAGGAAGACTACTCTGAGGAACAGTACCCTCCGGCTGATGATAAGTACAGACATCTTGAAGAGCGTTTGAGCGCTATGGAAATATAAAGGGTACCAGGTCTAGACTTTGAAGAATTGGGGCTAGTGTCGGGAATTGGGATCCCACCAAAGTTGAAAGTGTCGTTGTTTGCAAAATATGATGGGGTGTCATGTCCTAAAATACACCTCCAATCATACGTGAGAAAGATTCAACCGCACTCTGCCGATAAAGACTTGTGGGTGCATTTTTTCCAAGATAGTTTATTTCGAACACAACTCGATTGGTTTTATCAATTGGAAAGGGCCGACATCCACAACTGGGAAGACCTTGTCGCAGCTTTCTATAAAAAATACCAGTATAATGCAGATTTGGCGCCTACCCGTACTCAACTCCAGAGTATGGCTATGGCTTCAAATGAGGGTTTCAAAGATTACGCGCAGAAATGAAGAGATCTAGCTAGGAGAGTGCAACCCCCTCTGTCTGAAAGGGAGTTGGTGGATATGTTCTTAGGCACTCTATCGGGCCCTTTCTTCAACCATTTGATTGGGAGCTCATCTGCTAGGTTTATTGAGTTAATATTAACCGGAGAGAGGGTGGAAGCTGGCATAAAAAGTGGAAAGATTCAGAAGGATTCATCTGCCTCTACAACTGTGAGAAAACCTTTCACCGGGAAGAAGGAGGTATTTGTTGTTTATCCATAAAGGAACTAAGGGAGAGTTGAGCGCCGACCAATGGTAGGGGCCGTTATGATCCCAAAGCCTACATCTGATCAACCAAGAAGTAACCAACCAAGGGTGAAAAGGCCAGTCTAGCAATTCACCATAATTAATATGACTCTAGCCTAGGTTTTACCACATCTTCTGAAGTCTAATCTGGAAACTTTAAAAGAATCTCCAAAGAATCCCAACACGGCGTCCCCTCATTATCACCCAAATGCTAGATGCGCATATCATTCCGAGAGTCTGGGTCATGACACCAACAACTGTTGGGCCCTGAAAAACAAAATTCAAGACCTTATAGATGCAAAGGAGATTGAGTTTGATGCACCCGAGAAACCAAATGTCATTTCTGCTCCTATGCCTAGGCATGGTCACAATGCCAATGATATCGAAGAAGATTTGTTTGTTGCTACAATGGATGAACTCTTGACTCTGCTCCCGATCATTAAGATAAACTTGTTGAAAGCTGGTATATTCCCAGGTTGTAATGAAGACTGCCCTCTTTGCTTATCCTCACCAACTGTTTTCCCTCTGTTGAGGACAGGAATTCAACGCTTGATAAACAACCAAGA
This sequence comes from Vicia faba, assembly GCA_948472305.1. Taxonomy (NCBI): domain Eukaryota; kingdom Viridiplantae; phylum Streptophyta; class Magnoliopsida; order Fabales; family Fabaceae; genus Vicia; species Vicia faba. The sequence goes on from OX451741.1 coordinate 1,141,280,001, forward strand.
GATTCTGTTTGAAAATGCTCATGTTTCACCTATTCCTATTGAAGAAGTTTCGATCATAACCATCTCCGCCAATCCTTCCAGGGCCCCTAAAAGACCCGTTAGGATTACGTCGATTCCAAAGACTACTCCTCTTATAATCACAATGCTCGGGCTGGTCCCGTATGAATCAGACAAAACAGTACCGTGGAATTACGGTGGAGAAATCTACTACCATGGTATCAAACAAGATGGGCTAACCGCCGAAGAAGTGAGCTCCGAAGAAGAAGATTCTGACATTAGCAATATTGCTGGAACTAGTAAGATCACCCGTAGCGGTAGAATCTTCTCTCCAGAGATTGCCCCTCCAAAGGCAGTTTTTGGACCTGTGGTTGTTCCGAAGATCACCTTTGTACCAATAATCATACCTACAAGTGCTCCTACCGACAAAGATGACATGATCTCTGCTGTTATCCCTACCAACACTTCTACTGCTGAAAATCGAGTAAAAAGTATTCAAGAAGAGCCTGTCCGGACGAAGGCTCAACCGTTGACTATCCCTGAAACCTCCAAGAAGGAAATGGAGGAGATCTTAAGGATAATAAAGAAGAGTGAATATGACGTGGTTGAACAGTTAGGGCAAACTCCCTCCAAGATCTCCATGCTGGCATTGCTGCTATGTTCTGAGGCACATGCGAAAGCTCTGGTGAAGTTCCTGAAGACAGCCCATGTGCCACAAGAGACGTCTGCTGACCAATTCCAAGATTGTGTGGCCAGTTTGACAGCTGATAACGGCCTAGGTTTCTCTGATGCAGATTTGACACCAAGAGGGAGAAAGCACAACGAGGCATTACATGTCTCTGTGGAGTGTAGAGGAACAACTCTGGCCCATGTCTTGATAGATTGGATTGTGAAGGACTGACATTGAAACCCAGTAGCATAGTTGTGAGAGCATTTGATGGCTCAAAGAGGATGGTCCACGGGGAGGTGGACATCCCCATAAAGGTGGGAACTCAAACTTTCAACTCAACCTTCTATGTAATGGACATCCGCCCCTCTTACTCCTGTCTGTTGGGACAACCCTGGATCCATAATGTCGGTGCTGTCACCTCTACACTCCACCAGATGTTGAAATACCCAGTCCATGGAAAGATTATCACTGTCCATGGAGAGGAAGAGTACATGATTAGCCACCTAAATTCTTTCTGGTATATGGAGTTGGGTGGAAAGTTCATTGAAACTCCTTTTCAACATTTCGAAGAAGTCTCTCAAAAGGTAGCGGTAACCAAGGAGGTATCCCAGATCTCCAAGATCACAAGACCTCCGCTTCGGATATCATCTCTAAAGGACGCCAAGACATTAGTAGAGGAGGGTGGATGAACCATCTGGGGATAGCTTCCAGACATTCTGTATAAATCAAACAAGTTTGGCTTAGGGTTTACTTCAAATGCTCAGAAGGTTGTGCGTCGTGCCTGTGTTGGAGGGCCACCTTTGAAGATTAGTAACCGAGAGGTCAACGCAGTGGAAGATGGTGAAGAAGATGGCAGCTTGGAAGATTGGATATTTCCTACTGTAACGGAGGACTTCGCAATTGGGAAGCCAGAGACTTTGTCCCAATAACTTTCATCTCTCAGTAATTCATCTTTTACATTTCTGTTGGACTTGTAATATTCACAAACAATTCGCACCTTAAAAATCTTGTGTCTTAGCCGAGGCACAATGGTCCATTTGTAAGGGTTTTTATTTCATCTTCATATGACATTCAATGAATCATGGACGTTTTTTCATATACAAACCTTTTATGCTCATTGTCTTTCTTTTACATTTTATTGTTTAAAGATGGCTATACCCTTACACACACCCACACTCACAAATGCAGGTACCCCTCTGTGATCGGTGGGAATGAGAACTAACTATTTTGGAATGCTGGTTCGCGTTTGCGTTTGTTTTTGCAAAATGTTGCGGTAAGCAAGAGTCTCCACCGTCTTTTATTTTATCCAACGAGGAAAGGACAAAAGCACAGAAAATTTCCTTTTTGAGATATTTCTCGGGTTCGGGAGGTAGATTATAGAAAGGGAAGGTGTTATCACCCTTTCTATCCGTGGTTATCCATGGGCTCTTAGGTACTTGCTCATTATGTTTTCAAAAGTTTGCTTTTCTTTGTGTTGGTGGGTTTGAAAAGAGTTTTGTTTTCGAAGAGAATGTAAGTGCGAAAAGTTTTGTTTTGTTTTTAAAAGGAGCAAGTACTTAAGAACCATCTACCTACTCAAAAAGGAATTAAATTGTACAAGTGTCTTTTAGACAATGCTATCCCATTATTGAGGAGTAGGTAGCATCGTCGTTGGAGTTTTTGGGTCAATTCGATTAAGGGACATGTGGTCACTAAAGCAATGTTAGGACGCCTTAATGGTAACCCAATATCTTAGATCATTTTTATCCGAGGCAACCGTTTTGAGGCAACTTATGATCTTTGGACAAGAGGGCGACCTCTAAAACTTCCTATACTCAATGACCACGTTCGAGGCAACCAAGTGAGGTGTACCCTAAGAGTGGCATGTGCGAGTGTATTGTTTTTAGTTATATTATTTTGGTATATGTTATGGTGAGCTACTGTGGATTTTATATTTAAAATTGATCTTGTCATGCATTGCCTATTATTCAAACATCTAACAGTTAATGGTCGCGGAATTTAAATTGCGGAAAATAAATCTAAGCTATTACAAGGCGTCGGGTATTTACATCGCCAAAGACAAACCCTTAAAAATTAAATTGCGAAAAGTAAATAAAAGCGATAAAGAAATAAGTAAAGTCTTAAGTTAAAAAACTATTACATCCTCGAAGCAGTTACAATATTGAAATATGGATCAAAAATTATTCACGCGCGAGAAAATTAAATCAAAGTGTTTTTAGGGTTTTGACCCTTTTTATTAAATAAAGCATATTTTTGTTGTTTTTTGAATTAAAAATTAGTCTAAATTAATAATTGAATTAATTAATTAAATGAAAATATTTTTGGTTTTTTCATTTTAATTAGGGAAATGAAATGAGAATGGTTAAAAATATTAAAAACCTAATTCTAAATCAATTTTAATTTATTGCAAAAGATATTAATATTGTACCTAATTAAAAAACTAAATTAATTGACTAAAATTTATTTACAAAAATAATAAAATAGTGAGATTAATAAAAATATTATTTTTTGGGTTTTCTGATTTTATATAAAAAATGTTAATTGGTTAATTAATTAATTAAGATAATAATAATAATAAAATAAATAAATAAGAAAAAGAAGGAAAAAATGTAAAGAAATACTCAGGGGGTGCTGGGCCCAAAAAAGAGGTGAATCTAGCAAATTCCATGGCCCAAAACGTCCAGCCTTGTTTGACTTTTGTGGTTGGCTATGCATGCATTGACCTGGGACCATGGTGGTCCTTCATTCATGACCAACAGATTTGGCCTGAAGGCCATCTGGCACGTTGATTCTTGAGGTGCATGGTGGTCTTCATACTTGGAAATTCATTGGAATATCTGCAAGAAAACAATAATAAGCATTTTGGGGGACCTGGGATTCGAACCCAGGTCCCAAGGGGTTTTCCCACGCCTCTCTGACCAACTCAACCAGCTTGCATATCTATTATTAGAATAGGCAATAAATAATATATGCAAAACAACGCACTAAACCTGAAAAATAAAAAAGTGTGGCGCGAGATTTGAACGACCCAGTAAGGAGAAGACGCGTGGTCGTCTTCTTCACAAAGTCACTGGTTATTTACCTGCGGATTTTTATCCGCATGAAGATTCGTAGCTTGTCTCAAGAATTCGTTCCAGGCCATAAAAATCCCATCCAAACGCATGGACGTGATCGCCCCTTCCTCCTGAGTTCAACCATGGCCAAGATTCATCCTAATTGTCCCTGCAAAATGAAACCCCAAATGGAAACCTCCAAAACCCTAGGTTCAGGTAGGGAGGTACAGGCTACAGAAAAACAATTGAATGATGCAGAACGACTGGAAATTTAAAGGCAAGCATGATTATACAAAAATATTGGCAAGAGGATGCAAGAAAATGATTTCACACAGTCATGTTCAGAGCACGGTTCATGGAGACTTACAATGAGTTTTAGGCAATGAAAAGGCGTGGTTTTTATTGCTACAGCTTCACAGGATATCAGGCAGGAGAGCTACGTTGTGATTTGGGATTGAATTGGCCTCCAATGTTGTTTTCGATCTCCCACTTTTCAAGCTTTTTCACCAATTTGCTCTGGCCATTTCAGCATTGTTCTATGCGTGTTCTAGGTTTGTGTGGCTTGTGTGCATATAATGGAATGAATTTAGGTCAAAATTTGGGTCATAATCCTTATGCATTGAAGATGGAATATTTGATATGATCACCATTGATAAGCTTTCCATATTTGCATCAAATCTGAGATTTTGTGCTTGTTTTGACTTGGCACGAATTTGATTGAGTGTCACATGAGATTTGCAAGCTGTAATGACCACAAGAATCTCCTTACATCAATTTTTGGATTTTATTTGATTTAATATTGATTAATAATGAATTAAATCAATAAAAATGAAATAAAATAGAAAAATAAATGTTTAGTCATGAAATTAAAGATGGAACACGTGTGTGGCATGACAAGACTATACCAAGTGTAAAAAAGTGGGCCCTTTTGTCAAAAATTGGAGTTTTGAGGATAGTTGACTTTTGGCAATTTTGGAAAAATGCCCAACTTCAACAATACATAACTTCATCAATTTTGTACTTTTGGAAGTGTTATTGGACTTTTTAGAAACCTTGAGATGTCCTCTAATCAACCCTTTTGGTCTCATCTCATTTTTATCGTCCATTCTCAAGTTATAAGCTTTGGAAAAAAAGGTGTTTTTGTTGACTTTCAAAAATGACCTATAATGTCCAAATTTGTAACTTTTTGTGAGAGCATTTCTTGATCTTGGGGTGTGAAGATGGATTGTAGAGAATTGAATCCTCTTCAAAATGAGCTTTTGATGGGTCATTTCTAATAAAATATGAGAAAGTTATGCTTGGTCAAAGTTGAGTTGACTTTTCCTGCAAAATCCTAATTTAGCAACTTTTGAATCTTGATGAATCTTGAGCAATCCTTGATGAATCATGATCAACCCTTGATAAAATGATGAATTATCCTTTAAAGTGAGAGTGTTGACAAAAAATCTTGAGGTTTGACTGTATTTAGGACACAGTTGACTTTTGCCCTAGCAGAGTCGATTTTTGGACCTTTTAAGCAATTGACTGACCAAACTTCCTCTGCAAGGCTTAAAATTTGACATGGATTATCTTGAGAACATATTAGGACATTGGGGAGCACTTGAGGTCATTTGGATGTGAGGACCTTGATGCAACACAAAACCCTAATTTTGACTTGACTGCCTTAGGAGGTGATTTGACTGTCCAACCCTTGAGCCAACTTGAGCAACTTGGAGATTATTCTTGACATGTCTTGAGAAACATGGGAGGGCAAATTTTGGGGTACAACACCCTCTATTCCGGATCCCATGGGTAACAATACCGTTATGGCCTTTAGTGACTCTGAAGATCTAATCTACCAAGCCGAATATGAAGGTGAGGAAGATTGTGAAGTACTAGGGGAATTGGCCAGACTACTACAACAGGAGGAAAGAGTTATTCAGCCTCATGAGGAACCGTTGGACACAATCAACTTGGGTATCGAGGAAGATAAAAAGGAAATCAAGGTGGGTGCCAATCTAGATCCGAGTGTCAAGGAGCGTCTAATTCAGCTATTACATGATTATGTTGAGATCTTTGCCTGGTCATACGAAGACATGCCAGGACTTGATACAGACATCGTGGTACATCGTCTACCCACAAGAGAAGATTGTCCACTAGTGAAACAAAAAGTCCTCTGCATGAGACCTGACATGTAAAAGAAGATCAAAGCGGAAGTCATGAAACAATTCAATGCTGGATTCCTAGTTGTCACTTCCTATCCTCAATGGGTTGCCAACATTGTTCTCGTGCCTAAAAAGGACGGCAAAGTACGAATGTGTGTGGATTATAGAGATTTAAATAGGGCCAGCCCTAAAGATGATTTTCCACTTCCTCACATTGATATCCTGGTGGACAATACAGCCCAACACAAAGTGTTTTCCTTCATGGACGGATTCTCGGGTTATAACCAAATCAAAATGGCACCTGAGGACATGGAGAAAACTACATTTGTCACACAGTGGGGCATGTTATGCTACAAAGTGATGCCATTCTGACTGAAGAATTTGGGGGCAACCTATCAACGTGCCATGGTAGCCTTATTTCATGATATGATACATCATGAGATAGAGGTCTATGTAGATGACATGATAGCCCGATCACAAACTGAGGAGGAGCACCTTGATCATTTGCAGAAGTTGTTTGTGAGATTGAAGGAGTGCAAATTAAGGTTGAATCCAAACAAGTGTACATTCGGAGTCCAGTCCGGTAAACTCTTAGGTTTCGTTGTCAGCAACAAAGGCATTGAGGTTGATCTTGCCAAGGTTAAAGCAATACAAGAAATGCCTGCTCCCTGTACTGAGAAGGAAGTCAGAGGATTCTTGGGACGCCTGAACTATATTGCCAGATTCATTTCTCACCTAACAGCTACTTGTGAGCCAATCTTCAAGCTATTGAAGAAAGATCAAGTAGTCAGATGAAATGATGAATGCCAAACTACTTTCGACAAAATCAAAGAGTACTTACAAGAGCCCCCTGTTTTGTTTCCACCAGTCGAGGGAAGACCACTGATCATGTATTTGACTGTTTTAGAGAACTCAATGGGGTGTGTATTGGGGCAGCATGACGAGTCTGGCCGAAAAGAGCACACTATTTACTACCTGAGCAAAAAGTTTACCGACTGTGAAACCAGATATTCACTGCTCAAGAAAACTTATTGCACTCTGGGATGGGCTGCTCGCTGGCTAAGACAGTATATGTTGACTCATACTACCTTGTTGATATCTAAGATGGATCTGATAAAGTACATCTTCAAAAAGTCTGCTCTATCTGGGAGGATAGCTAGATGGCAGATAATCCTAACAGAATATGACATACAGTACACTACCCAGAAAGATATAAAGGGCAGTGTGCTAGCTGATCATCTTGCTCATCAAGCTGTAGAAGATTATCAATCCATGAAATTTGAATTCCCGGATGAAGACATCATGACATTAGACAACTGTGAAGAGATCAGACCATATGACGGATCTGAACAAGGATCTCGATGGACCCTGTTCTTTGATGGGGAATCCAATGCACTTGGTAATGGTATCGGCGTTGTACTCATATCTCTGGAAGGATGTCACACTCCCTTCACTGCCAGACTTTGCTTCAACTGTACGAACAACATGGCAAAATACGAAGCATGCATCTTTGGTCTCAAGGCTGCCATATACTTGGGAATCAAATCCTTAGATGTGTTTGGAGATTCAGCGTTGGTCATCAATCAGATCAAGGGAGAATGGGACACTAAGCACCCAAACCTTATCCCTTACAAAGAACATGTTTTGACATTGCTACCACATTTTGAGCAGATTACCTTCGAGCATTTCCTGCGAGAAGAAAATCAGCTAGCAGATGCTCTAGCCACAATGTCATCTATGTTTAAACTTAATTGGGATAACGAGGCTCCCCAAATCACCATTGAACAAATGGATTAACCAGCACACTGTCATGAGATTAATACTGAAGAAGTAGTGGACCAGCCTTGGTTTCATGAAGTCAAGAGGTATCTCGAGGCTCAAGAATATCCAGAAGGAGCTTCAATCAATGATAAAAAGTTCCTAAGGAGATTCTCTGCTGAGTTCTTCCTAAGTAATGGCATCCTATACAAACGCAATCATGACTCCATTCTGCTCCGGTGTGTGGATAAGATTGAGGCTGAAAGGATCATGGTTGAATTACATGAAGGTACCTTTGGCACTCACTCTAGTGGGCATACGATGGCAAAGAAAATCCTATGGGCAGGCTATTATTGGTCTACCATGGAAGCAGACTGCTATCAACATTCTCGGACCTGTCATATGTGTCAAATTTATGCGGACAAGGTGCACGTACCTCCGGTTCCTCTGAATGTCTTGATGGCTCCTTGGCCCTTTTCTATGTGGGGAATCGACATGATTGGGGAGATCAAGCCTACAGCCTCCAATGGACACCGCTTCATTCTAGTGGCCATTGACTATTTTACTAAGTGGGTCGAAGCAGCTTCCTTCGCATTTGTTACTAAGAATGTTATTGCCGGCTTCATCAAGCAGAATCTCATTTGCTGGTACGGTATCCCAAAAAGGATCATCACTAATAATGGTACAAACCTTAACAGTACTATGATCACCGCCTTGTGCGAGCAGTTCAAGATTCAGCATCACAATTTGTCCCCCTATTGACCAAAGATGAATGGTGTCGTCGAAGCTGCAAATAAAAACATTAAAAATATCATACAGAAAATGAAAGTCACCTACAAAGACTGGCATGAGATGCTACCATTTTCTCTCCACGGGTATCGTACCACGGCTCGCACGTCAATTGGGGCAACACCTTATTCTTTGGTTTATGGCATGGAGGTTGTCTTGCCTATTGAGGTTCAGATCCCCTCTTTAAGAATTATGAAGGATGCAGGTATGAGTGAGTGTTGTACCCCAAAATTTACCCTCTCATTTTATCAACATTTCTCATCACAGGGCTCTTTGAACTCAAGATCAAGCTAGGGTTTGCTCTGCTCAAGACATCTCCTTGCACTATTGACCTAAATTAGGGTTTGAGTTTGCACAGAGAATTTTGGACTTCTAATGCTCAAAGTGACTTTCATACTTCATGTTGGACTCATAAGTTTGACCATACCAAGTTTCAAGCCTTGAATCAAATTTTTGCCCAGTCAATTGGACAGTTGACCTAGAAATCAACTATATTGGGGAAAAAGTCAAATGTGGCCAATTCACAGTCAAACCTCATGAATTTTGACCCACATCAACACTATGAACCATTTGATCAAGTTTGGACCACAAATCCATAAGAAATTTGATCAGATCACCAAAAGGGCAAAATGGTCATTTTTAGGGTTTTGACTGTACAAAGGCAATTTCTGATTTTTGACCTAGCTAATGGCAAATTGGGTTCAACCATGGATTCAAATACTCAATGGAATCATCTTGACCTATTCAACAAGTTCAAAAGATCTCAATTGTATTGGATTGACAAGTGAATTTTTCAGTCAACTGATCAAAATTTGACTGTACACTGAAAAGTCAAACTTTGACTTTTTGGTCAAAATCAAGTTCCAAGGGTCATTTTTCATCAATATGTGTCAAAACATGAAACTTGTTCATCAAGATACCCATTTTTGCAAATTAGGGTTTAAAGTTGAAAATTTTCATAACTTAGAATTTTTCTAAGTTATGAAATTATTCTTAATTTTTCCTAACTTTGCCCCACATTTTCACCATGATACAATTGGATTCAAACTAAACTTCCAACATGAAAGTTGTAGTCCTACACAAAGTTTACAACTTTGATTCACAAAGTTTTCTCAAAAGAAGCTTGGATCTCAAGTTATGATTTTTGGAATAAGGGTCCCTGAAACTTTTAACTTAGTGAAATTTTGCCCTAGTTTAGGCAGGATTTTGACCTATCTTCATGGCCATTTTTCACATAGTTCCACTTGGAATCTCAAGTTGAATTTCAAAGATGGATTGTAGAGAATGTTTCAAGCTTTCCAAAATGTCCAAAAACTCCTCAAACACATTTGTGGTTAGAGAGAATTGAAGGCTTGAAGTTGGCAAAAACTCACTTTTCATCCATGGCATATTCATGTTCATACAAGTTGCAATTTCAAGTCCGCATGCTTTGCACTAGATTACAGGCCTCTAAACAACTTCACACTCAATAATTTAATGCAAATCCATTGGTCTAAGAAATTGTTTTGGTCATTAGGGCATTGTACACAAAACTAATCCCTAAGTAGAAAAAGGTACATTGCCATTTTTGTCATGATCTTGCTTTATGTCAAACCATAATCTTTGAGCATTGGTCCAGATCTTTTGCAGCTAATCAAATCCACAAATTAGAGGGGCAAAGAGCAGAGTTTACAAGGTGTTGTATAGCCTATACAGGCATGTTACATATCACTTCCCACATTTTTCTTCAAATACAAGAAATATGCAAAAGACATGAGAACTTGAACATCAGTGAAAACAAGCTTGTGCAAACATTTTGAACATCTTTCTCACACCCCTTTGAGCCAAAAACACGACCTCTAAAGCCCTCAAACATCCCATATCCAGAAATCACCTTCCATTGGCAAAACCTGCAACTTGACTTCCATAGCTCATTTGGCTCGTGCGTTTTGGCCAAAACCTGTTCAAACACATTCCATTCCATCCATACAAGCTATCCCAAACCTCAAGCACCAACTGTAACTCCATTTACAGGGTTTGCCATTTTCATTTTAAGCTTGTGCAGGTTGAGTTCTATAGGCTGATTCAAGTACATTCAAGGCAAGCAGGCTATTGGAGAAGGTCAAGTGAAGTTTAAGCAAGCTCCCAGACATCTCAGGCCTTGTTGAAAAGCTCCACATTTTCATACACAGAGTCAGCTGAAACAGGTTTTTGTCAACTTCCTATCTCTCTATTTAGGAACATTTAGCCTTAGGTTTATGAATAAGAAATGTAGTATCCATTGCCATGAAGTTGTACATATGCTCAGTTTTCATTTATATTAAGCGTGCTAAGAGAATTTCATCCATGAACATACTGAAAAAACTAGGTTATATTTTAGGGCCGGAGAAATTCTCTCTGGTCTTTGAGAGTTAAGACAAGTTGTTTATATGGTTGGATTCGTCTTGAAATGCTCTACAATTTTGATGTTATGAGTTTTTGCAATAGAGCTCGTATACAGGATCTGGCGATTGTACAGGGCGCGCGCGTTTTCAAAATCAGAAGGTTGAAGATGAAGTTGGTTTGGGCTGGGCTTGGTCCTGGCTGCTTTTGACACCTCCCTTTTTCCTTTTTGCACTGTCTGGCCCAATTTCTTGTTATTTTATATTTTTGCATTTTTATTTTCATTTCTGATTATATTTTATTATTTCCAAATATAAAAAATACTCAAAAATATTTTCATAATTTTTTCATATTTATTTTGCATTTTATTTTTATTTTTATAACATAAAAAGCAATTTATTTACTTTTATCTTATTTATCCAAAACTTGAAAAATATATAAATTATACTTTTACTTTTGTTCTTTATTTTTATTCACACTAAAAATATTTTTCTAAATATATTTTATTTTTATATATATTTTATTTTATTTCATCATATTTAATATAGTTAATATATATGCATATATATACTCTTATTTTATTAGATATTTTAGAATAAAAATATAAAATATTACACTTTTATTTTTATTGTTAAATATACTTAAAAATACTTTTTCTAAATATTTTTTTTTACACATACTATTTTATTTTTATTGTATATAAATAAAATAATTAATATATTTACTTTCTTAAAGAAATTAGGGTTTCACCCTTAGCCTAATAAAATTAATCTTTTATTTATTTCTTTATTTTTTACATTAAATATTTTTACATACTTAGAAAATAAACAAAAAACTTTTTTGCATAATTATATTATTTGATATATTTATTTATTTTGTTTATTTAAATATTGTCCATTTATTATTTATGCATTTGAATTCAATTTGGATGTAATAGTAAATTAGGGTTTATATTTCTTGTCAAATACACCCTCATTCAAAGATTGTACCCCCATCCCCATAATCATGTTGTAATAGCTTAGACTTTTAATTCTAGCATTTTATGCTTTCAATTATGCCATGATTAGAGATTAGAGTTTGTATGCAAAAATCAAAATCAACAAGTAGCTTGACCTAATACAAAAGACAAAAATGCATGAAAATCAAGCACAATACACACTTGCACCCTTAAGGTTACAATCCACTTGTTGCCTTAAAATGGGCCATATTATGCATGTTGGGTACTTTGGCAAAGCAAAAGCAAAACAAAAGATCATAGTCCCTCGATGACGCTATCTTGGTTGCCTAAAACAAAAATGATCAAGTCCCTCAAAAATTTGCCAAAAATACTTAACATAATTGCTATCATGGTCTATACGATGACCTGCGCCTGTCCCGTTTAAACATCCTAACACAAGGTTGTTCACCAAATGCAATGGTGAAATAACACTGTCAAAAGGGTTAAAAACATATAGGAAAGATCTTTGAGTAAATTAGGGTAGATAGCTCTTAGTTACTTGATCAAAAGCTTGCAAAATATCCTTGTTATTTTCAAACACACTTCACAACACAATTTCAAAACACTTCCCAAAACAAACTTCCAAACATTGAAATCTTTTCAAAAGATAAAACACCTTTGTATACATTCAAACAGGAATCATTACAAAGGTTGCCACAATGATGGCCTCTTTTCAAAACATCTTTCAAAACCACACACAAAGCACCATTTCAAACAATTGAAAAGCAAATGCAAGTGATCTAAACAAGTAACTAAGAGCCCATGGATAACCATGGATGAAAAGGGTGCTTGCACCTTCCCTTTTCATAATCTACTCCCCGAACCCAAGAAAACATCTCAAAGGCCTTTCCTGTGCTTTTCGACCTTTCCTTAGGATAAATAAAAAGTCGGTGGCGACTCTTTCTAAACCGAAACATTTGCGAACATAAAACGCAAAACCTCAAGTCAATTCTCCCACTATATCTTAGAACTGGCGACTCTGCTGGGGAATTCTTTAAAAGTGGGGTAACCTTAGGGTTTAGATCACCTTTTGCATGCTTATCTTGTTTACTTTGATTGCTTTACATTTGGTTCTATTGTTTGGGCTTGAAATCCTCTACCCGGATTTGGGAAACATTCATAGGTAAATAGCAATACGTTGTGGAAACTGTGCGGGGTATACCTACATGGTTGAAGCAATAGCTATATTAGTGCGACATATTTGTGGGTACCGGTAGCATTTGAGTCAATCAAAGAGAATACGGGGCCGCTGAGTGATGTCATAAAGTACTAATGAACTCTTAGAACCTTACTTGACCATCTTAGCCTTATTAGGGGTAGTGAGATGACCGGCTTTGGTGCAGTTCGAAGTTGGTAGATACTTGATACTACACTCATTGAGGGTTGTTTTCTTGGAATATTTAGGTCGTCAGTTAAGTGGCTAAACTGAAACAATGAACACAAAATAATCCAGTGATATTGAGCTCCTTAGAATCCGGTTACTATTTATAGGACAGGTTGAGCCAACTAACTTCAAGAGGGTACTTACCTATGAAACCTCATGCAAGCCTGAAACTAGGATCTTGTGTGACTTATTTGTACATATGCTTGTGCATACATCATGAACATCATAAAGCATCATATGCACCCACTAACCATTTCAAGGGTTTGGATCTTCATCTTTGTTCTTGTTTTGTAGGTCATGGAATCTCTTTGCAGGAAAACAATTCAAGTCAACCTTGTGAGAATCCCTCCTCAACTCAAGGAGCTTACTTCCAAGATTCCAGAGAATTCTCTTTTCAGTGAAAGACATGGTAGACTCCTCAACTTGGTCAACTCCAACATTGAAGAAGACATGGTGAAAGTCCTCTTCCAGTTCTTTCACCCCCTACACCACTGTTTCACATTCCCTGATTACCAACTAGTACCTACTTTGGAGGAATTTTCTCAACTCCTGAGGATTCCTGTTCTCCATCAACTACCCTACAACGGTACGGAAAGAGAACCAAAGCCTGAAGATGTTGCTCAAGTCTTACACTTGCAACCATCTGATATCAAAGGTCATTGGGAAACCAGAAGTGGTGTCAAGGGTTTCTTGGCAAAGTTTCTGTTTGAGAAGGCACAAGACTGTTGGAATTCTTTAGATCTTCAAGCTTTTGAGGAGATTGTAGCACTTCTTATCTATAGGTTGGTCTTGTTCCCAAACCCTGATCAGCTTATAGATGTGAATGCTGTTAAGATTTTCATATCTCGGAATCCTGTGCCTACATTGCTTGGGGATATCCTACACTCATTTCACACACGAACAATGAGGAAAAGAGGTGTTCTCATGTGTTGTACTCCACTTCTAGAAAGGTGGTTTATTTCTCACCTTCCCCAAACAGTTTTGAAGAATGAGCAGGATTTAAGGTGGTCGTAACGGTTGATGACCCTCACACATTCTGATGTTCATTGGTGTTCTCGTTCCAGAGAAAATGTCATCATCATTGATCGTTGTGGAGAATTCCGTAATGTCCCATTACTTGGCATTAGGGGAGGCATTACCTACAACCCATGTTTAGCTCTGAGACAATTTGGGTACGCCCGGAGAGATGGCCCTCATGATATGCTGATTCCTGACTTGGTTTTTGACTTCGACAACGATGCTCAAGGACTTCGACAAAGGTTTATCCGAGCTTGGAGGATGCCCAACAAAGTGGATAGTAAAACACTGGGGCATAAGAATTCCATCCCCATTGAGCCTTACCTCAAGTGGGTACGAACTCGCGCCCAGAGTCTTATGATGCCTTACCCTCACATTCTTCCTATGATCAAAGAGCCTGTTATGGAAGGAGAGGTTCCATACACCCTCCTACATCCCGACATGCCAACATCATTGGAAGAATTGCAAAGGAGTTGGATACAACTCAAGGAAGAATGGAATACTTTTGAAGCTAGCTTCTATGCCAGTGAGAAGAAGGTTTTGGAACTTACCCACCGACTTCACGAAGAGGAGACTCTCAAAACTTACATCGCACCAAAGAGGATGCGCAATGTCTTTTTACATTAATAATTTTGTAATATTTGGCCCATGGGGCATTTATGTACTAACAAATTTCTTCTTATTAATATGACGTGTGTTCTTTTTGTTTACAACGAATTTGAATTTCTGAATCCTTGAATGCATTACATGAATAACATATCATTCATCATATACATAAACAGGTCTTCACACCAGGTTTCCTTATCTTTCTGCTGTTTATTTCAGCAAGATGGATATAGAGCAGACGGTTAAAGATCTGCAAGCATAGAATTCGCAATTCCAACAACTCCTCATGACCTTAGCAAAGGGTCAGGAGGACCTTAAAGCACTGTTAGAGAAAGAGAAGGAAAAAGACAAAGAGAAAAAGAAGAAAAGGGCTGGTGTGGCCACTATGGGAAGAAGATTTGAGCATCAGGCTAGGAGAGTTCTGGAATTCCCCTCAACGTCTGACGAAGGGGTTGGTAAGGGAAAGGGAGTTGCAATTCCCTCTGAATCTTAAGATGAAGAAGAAGAAGAGGAAGAGGATGAAGATTACTCCGAACAGCAATACCCTCCGGCGGATGATAAGTATAAAAATCTTGAGGATCGGTTGACAGCCATGGAGTTGCAAAGGGTACCTGGGCTAGATTTCGAAGAACTAGGGTTGGTTGTTGGGATCGTCATTCCTCCCAAGTTCAAAGTACCTACATTTGCTAAATATGACGGTTTATCCTATCCGAAGATGCATCTGAGATCCTACGTCAGAAAGATCCAACCTCACTCTTCTGATAAGGATCTGTGGGTCCATTTTTTTCAAGACAGTTTGTCAGGTACGCAATTGGACTGGTTCTATCAACTTGAGAGATCTGATGTTCATAACTGGGAAGATTTGGCTGCTGCTTTTTAACGACAATACCAATACAACACGGATTTAGCGCCTACTCGTACTCAACTACAGAGTATGGGTATGGCTTCTAATGAGGGATTTAAGGAGTATGCCCAGAAGTGGCGAGATTTGGATGGAAGGGTGTAGCCACCATTTTCGGATAGAGAGCTGGTTGACATGTTTTTAGGGACTCTGTTAGGTCCATTCTTCAATCACTTGATCAAGAGCTCATCTGCAGGGTTCACCGAATTAATTCTGATCGGTGAAAGGGTCGAAGTTGGCATTAAGACTGGTAAAATTCAGAAGGATGCCTTCGCTTCCACTGCTATCAAGAAGACCTTCCCAGCCAAGAAGGAAGTTTCTACTATTCATACCTAGAGAAATCAAGGGAGAATGGAGCACCGACCATCTGCGGGGGCTGTGATGATCCAGAACTCCTCAGTCGATCAACCTCGCAGCAATCAACTAAGAGCTAATCAGCAAAGGGCAGAAAGGCCACAACAGCAATTCACCTGAATCAATATGACACCGGCTCAGGTCCTCCCTCATCTGTTAAAGTTAAACCTTACCAACTTGAAAGAAGCGCCGAAAAACCCAAATACCTCTTATCCCTATTATCATTCAAATGCAAAATGTGCGTACCATTCGGACAGTGTAGGGCATGACACCAACAATTGTTGGGCCCTTAAAAACAAGATCCAAGATTTGATAGATGCCAAGGAGGTAGAGTTTGATGCTCCCGAAAAACCTAATGTGATATTCGCTCCTATGCCAAAACATGGTCATAATGTCCATGCAATTGTGAAAGATCTTCATGTTACCGATGTTGATGAATTAATGACTCTGTTGCCAATGATTAAAATGAATCTGTGGAAAGTTGGGATATTCCCGGGCTGTGAAAAAGATTGTTACTTCTGTTCAACCTTGCAATCCGACTGCCCACTGTTGAAATCAGGCATCCAACGCCTGATGGATACTCAAGAGATCCTCTTTCAGAAAACTCATGTTGCTATTATCACTCATGTTACCCCTGTTACCTTTGTTACTCCAATCAATGACATTTCTATAATCACCATTTCCGACAATCTTTCCAAGACCTGCAAAAGGCCTGTTAAGATTACGCCTGATCCTAAGTTTGTACTGCTGAAGATTACCATGACGGGGCCTATCCCATATAAGTCCAACAAGACGATACCATGGAATTATGGAGGAGAGATCTTCTACCATAGTGTCAAGCAGATCGAATCAGTCGAAGAGAATTCCGATGAAGAAACTCCTGACATAGGGAATATTGCAGGAACAAGTAAGATAACTCGTAGTGGGAGAATCTTCTCTCTGGAGATTGCTCCTCCACGGGCAGTCTTCGGACCCTCAAGAACTTTTGTGCCTGTCAAGACATCTGTGCAAAGTCCAGTAATCAAAGGAATTGTTACTCCCGAATTTGAACCCTCTGCTGTTACCACTGATAAAGGTAAGGGGATCCAAGAAGCACCCGTCAGGACGAGGGCTCAGACTTTGGTTATCCCCGAGACCATCCAAAAGGAGATGGAGGAAATTTTAAAGATAATTAAGAAAAGCGACTATGATGTCGTAGAGCAGCTAGGGAAAACTCCTTCAAAAATCTCCATGCTAGCTCTCTTACTCTGCTCCGAGGCTCATGCCAAAGCCTTGATCAAATTTTTAAAGACGGCACACGTGCCTCAAGAAACTTCTGCAGATCAGTTTCAAGAGTGTGTGGCTAGCCTTACAGCCGAAAATGGTCTTGGTTTCTCTGATGCTGATTTGACCCCTAAGGGAAGAAAGCATAATGATGCGCTGCATGTCTCGGTAGAGTGCAGAGGGACCACACTTGCTCATGTTCTAGTTGATACTGATTCATCTTTAAATGTTCTACCAAAGAAATCATTGGACAGATTGGACTGTGAAGGTTTGACCCTAAAGCCCAGTAATATCATTGTTAGAGCCTTCGACGGTTCTAAGCGGATGGTTCACGGAGAAGTGGACATCCCAATCAAGGTGGGAATAGAAATTTTCAACTCTACGTTTTATGTGATGGACATCCGTCCTTCATATTCATGCTTGTCGGGAAGACCATGGATCCATAACGCTGGGGAAGTCACTTCTTCTCTACACCAAATGCTAAAATATCCGGTCCAGGGTAAAATCATAACAGTTCATGGTGAGGAGGAGTATATGATAAGCCACCTTAACTCTTTCCGCTACGTGGAGTTAGATGGTGAATTCATAGAAACACCTTTCTAACACTTTGAGGAGGTTTCTCCTGAGGTCGCGGTAGCAAAGACAATGACTGATGTGCCTATTATTACCAAGCCTGTGTCCCGGATGTCATCCCTTAAAGAGGCGGAGGCTGTAATCAAAGAAGGAGGAAGTACAATGTGGGGGCAACTTCCAGATTTTCCTCACAAGACAGACAAGTTCGAATTGGGTTTCACTACTGCTGGCCAGAAAGTTATGCATCGCTCCCGGGCTGGAGGACCGCCACTGAAAATCACTCATCATGGAGTTCATGCTTTAGAAGATGATGGAGAAGGAAGCGATTTTGAAGACTGGATCTTTCCAACCATTGAAGGAGGACTAAACAACAGGGAGGCGAAAGACTTTGTTCCCATTACTTTCATCAATCAGTAATTTATCTTTTGAACATTTCCTATTTGGTTTGTAATAACTTTTAAACAATTCGCACACTCTTTTTTTGCCTTATGCCTTACCCGGGGCATGTAGGTCCATTTGTAAGGGTTTTGATTCTTCATTTTCATATGCCATCTTTTAATGAATCATGGACGTTTTCATCTATAAATTGTTGTGTTCATTTTCTTTCTTTTTACATTTCATTTTGTTTAAAGGTGGCTATCCCTTACACACACCCACACTCACAAAATGCAGGTACCCTTCCACTCCGGATTCCATGGGTGACTATTCTGCTTTGGCCTTCAGTGACTCTGAAGATTTGGTCAATCATGCGGAGTACGAAGGTGATAAAGACTGTGAAGTGCCTGGAGAGTTAGCTAGACTTCTGCAACAAGAAGAAAGGGTTATTCTTCCCCATGAAGAATTGTTAGAGACTATCAATTTGGGAACAGAGGAATACAAGAAAGAGGTTAAAGTGGGTGCCAACCTGGAGCCAAGTGTCAAAGAGCGCTTAGTTCAACTGTTGAATGAGTTTGTTGAAATCTTCGCCTGGTCCTATAAAGATATGTCGGGACTGGATATAGATATTGTGGTTCACCGTCTCCCTACAAGAGAAGACTATCCACCGATCAAACAGAAAGTCCTTCGAATGAGGCCCGACATGTCCGAAAAGATCAAAGCTGAGGTGATGAAACAATTCAATGCTGGCTTTCTGGATGTTACTTCTTATTCGCAATAGGTTGCTAACATTGTGCCTGTGCCTAAGAAGGACGGCAAAGTCAGAATGTGTGTGGACTACAGAGACCTAAACAGGGCTAGCCCTAAAGATGATTTTCCACTACCACACATTGACATCTTGGTTGTAAACACATCTCAACACAAGGTATTTTCCTTCATGGATGGATTCTCGGGATACAACCAGATCAAAATGGCCCCCGAAGACATGGAGAAGACTACTTTTGTTACGCAGTGGGGTACCTTCTGCTATAAAGTGATGCCATTCGGACTGAAGAATGCCGAGGCAACCTATCAGCGAGCCATGGTAGCTTTGTTTCATGACATGATACATCATGAAATCGAAGTCTACGTAGACGACATGATAGCCCGTTCACAGACAGAAGAAGAACACCTCGACCATCTGCAAAAGTTGTTTGTCAGATTGAAGGAATATAAGCTCAGACTAAACCCTAGTAAGTGCACTTTCGGAGTCAGGTCCGGTAAACTTTTGGGATTCATCGTCAGCAACAAAGGCATTGAGGTTGATCCTGCTAAAGTCAAAGCTATACAAGAAATTCCTGCCCCCGTACTGATAAGGAGGTTAGAGGTTTCTTGGGACGCTTAAACTATATTGCAAGGTTCATCTCTCACCTAACATCTACCTGTGAGCCAATCTTCAAGCTGTTGAAGAAAGATCAGGTGGTTGAATGGAATAATGATTGTCAAGTTGCTTTTGATAAGATCAATGAGTATTTGCTGGAACCTCCTATCTCGATGCCACCCGTCGAAGGAAGACCTTTAATCATGTATCTGACTATTTTGGATAACTCAATGGGGAGCATACTGGGCCAACATGACGAGTCTGGCCGAAAAGAGCATGCCATTTATTACCTTAGCAAAAAGTTTACCGACTGTGAGGCTCGCTACTCACTGCTCGAGAAAACTTGCTGCGCTTTGGTATAGGCTGCTCGTCGGCTAAGGCAGTATATGTTGACATATACCACTTTGCTGATTTCCAAAATGGATCCGATCAAGTACATCTTCGAGAAGCCTGCTTTATCTGGAAGGATCGCTAGATGGCAGATGATCCTGACTGAGTATGATATCCAGTACACAACCCAAAAAGCTATAAAGTGGAGTGTACTAGCTGACCATCTAGCTCATCAAGCCGTCGAAGATTACCAATCTATGAGGTTCGACTTCCTGGACGAGGACATTATGACTCTGGACAACATTAAAGGTAACAGACCGTATGACGGACCTGAACAAGGATCCCGATGGACTTTGTACTTTGATGGTGCTTCAAATGCACTTGGAAACGGTATCGGCACGGTACTTATCTCTCCAGAAGGTTGCCATACACCTTTCACTGCTAGGCTCTGCTTCAATTGTACCAACAACATGGCCGAGTATGAAGCTTGTATCTTTGGTCTCAAGACTGCTATTGACTTGGGAATCAAATCTCTGATTGTATTTGGGGACTCAGTTTTGGTTATCAGTCAAATAAAAGGAGAGTGGGACACTAAACATCCTAATCTTGTCCCATACAAAGAACATGTCCTGACATTATTACCACATTTCGAGAAGATTACCTTTGCGCACTTCCCGCGAGAAGAAAATCACCTAGCAGATGCTCTGGCTACAATGTCTTCCATGTTTAAACTCAACTGGGATAATGAGGCTCCCCAAATCACCATCGAGCGAATGGACGAACCTGCGCATTGTCATGAGATTAATACCGAAGAAGTAGTGGAACAACCCTGGTTTCATGAAATCAAAAGGTATCTCAAGACTCGAGAATATCCCGAAGGAGCTTTAGTCAACGATAAAAAGTTCTTAAGGAGATTTGCTGCCAAGTTCTTCCTGAGCAATGGTATCCTATATAAGCGCAACCATGATTGTGTTCTACTTCATTGTGTGGACAAAGTTGAAGCTGAATTGATCATGACTGAAATACATAGCGGCACATTTGGCACTCACTTAAGCGAACATACGATGGCTAAGAAGATTCTACGGGCAGGCTACTACTGGTCTACCATGGAAGCTGATTGTCATCAATTTTCCTGTACTTGTCACAAATGTCAAATCTATGCTGACAAGGTAAATATTCCTCCAGTTCCTCTCAACGTTCTAACAGCTCCTTGGCCATTTGCGATGTGGGGAATCGACATGATTGGAGAGATCAAGCCTACGGCATCCAATGGACATCGCTTCATCTTGGTGGCTATTGATTATTTTACCAAGTGGGTTGAAGCGGCTTCCTTCGCCTCCGTTACAAAGAATGCGGTTGCCCGCTTCATTAAGCAGAACCTCATATGTCGGTATGGTATCCCCGACAGGATCATCACGGACAACGGTACAAACCTGAATAACATTGTGATCACCACTCTGTGCGGTCAGTTTAAGATTCAACATCATAATTCATCTCCCTATCGGCCAAAGATGAACGGTGTTGTTGAAGCTGCGAACAAAAATATCAAGAAGATCATTCAAAAGATGACAGTCACATACAAGGACTGGCATGAGATGTTACCATTTTCTCTGCATGGATATCGTACCACAGCGCGTACTTCCACTGGGGCAACCCCCTTTTCTTTGGTATATGGCATGGAGGCTGTTTTACCTATGGAAGTTCATATTCCTTCCTTGAGGATTATGAAGGATGTTGGTTTAAGTGAAGACTATTGGATTCAGACCCAGCTTGATCAACTTAATTTGATCGACAAGAAGCGACTTACTGTTGTTTGTCATGGTCAGACGTATCAAAAACGGATGATCAAGGCTTTCAACAAGAAAGTCAGACATCAGGTATATCAAGTCGGAGATCTTGTAATCAAGCGGATCATCTTCCCGCAAAGTGATCCCAGGGGCAAGTGGACTCCTACTTACGAAGGACCATTTATGATCAAAAACATCTTTTCTGGTGGGGCTATGATTCTAACCACCATGGATGGCGACGACCTGCCGCACCCTGCGAATGCAAACATAGTCAAAAGATACTACGCATAAACGACCCGACAAGTTGAAAACACAAAAGGGCGACTTGGGCAAAAATGGGCATCCCGGTGAATTGAAAACCCGAAAGGGAGATTCAGGCAAAAATTAGGGATAAATAAAAAAAATTGTAAACTCGGAAAGTTGAAAACCCAAAAGGGCGACTTGGGCAAAAAAGGGTTTCCTGGTGGACTGAAAACCCGAAAGGATGGTCCAGGCAAAAGTTATGGAATTAAAGCGTATGACTATGTCTCATCGGATCACTTTAAAGACAATCTCTTCACGTACAAGATCCAGGCTTCTGATCAATCCAATCATCTGCGAACGAAGCAAAGAAAGGACAAGATACTCAGAATTGTGAAGGCTATAGCAGAATGGGAACCCCATGGAATTGTTACACATAGCCATCTTTCTTTGTATAAAATTTTTCTCAATTTTACGACAACATTCTCTTACTAGGATGACTGTCTCCCTTGTACAAAAATATTTACAAAGTTAATACAAAGATGCTTCAAAATGCAGAAATTTGCTTGCCTTTTCTTTCTTTTTTACACTTATGTTTTATTTGAAAACGTCCAATGATTTGTTAAAATGAGCATATGCATTTCAATGTAATCACTGCCTACAAATAAAATGAAAGGAGAAAGGGTAATTACTGATAGTTTGAAGGTACGGGAAATTTTCTTTAGGCTATTCCAGAAGAAATCCCCTACAGTATGTCATTTAGATCCTCAACAGAGATAAAACCTTGAAATGCATATCTCCAGCGGAGTTAAGTTTCAAAATTCCCATCAGGGCTAAGTTTCTAAACTCCCGATCCCCAGCGGAGCCAGAAGACTTTGAACTATAAATTCCCAGTGAAGATAAAACTTTCTTCCCCAACGGAGTCCAAAAGTTCAACCTTTAAACCCCGGTGGAGTATTATCCAACTTCCTATGATTCCCCAGTAGATTGGCATACAACCCAAGCTTTCGAAAAATTCTCCAACAGGATAAACATTCTCCCCACAGATTTATTTCCCGGCAGAACGAAGATTCTTGTTCCCGTTTCTCCATTTGAAGCCTCTCAGGTTTTAATTCCCCAGTAGAGATCGTCGGAGTAATCCTTATTTCCCCAGGAAAGTCACGAAGGATTCTCAATTCCCCACAAGTCACAAGGATCTTCAATCCTCAGCAGTAGTCCAAAGGACATTCTCAGTCTCAACAATCAAAGGTTTTGAATCTCCAACAACAATCAAGGGCTTATTTTCCCCAGTAGCAGTCAAAGATTTCATTATCTCTAGCTATCTAGGATTTATTTTCCTCAGCAAGATAGTTAATCGGCTTACGTGCGCATACATTACATTCATATACCATAAACATTGATAGAACACATTTTATTGCATCATACATATCATGCAACATAACTTTGTGTTTTAGCTAACATTTTACCCTTTTCAGGATAAGATTAAAAAGCTATCTTTAATAAATATTCAAAGATTTCAGATACAGTATGGATACACCCCAGACACGGCAGTCATTCTATTAATCATTCAAAATTTCAAGTCAAGATACAGTATGGATACACCCCATACGCGACGGTCATTCTTTTACTCATTCAGACTTCAGCAACCAGATACAGACTAGATACGCTCCAAACATAGAGGCCATTCTATTTCTCATTCAGATTCATCTATCAAATTCAAATTCAGATACACTCCAGAAACGGAAGTCATTCTGTCACTTATCCGGATCCCAGTTACAGTACGGATACACTCCAGACACGGAAGTCATTCTGCTACTCATACATATCTCAACTTCAGATACAGTCCAGATACGCTCCAGACACGGTTGCCATTCTGTCACTCATTCGGAATTTATCCCCAGCTCAGAGATGCTCCATACACGGATGTTTTTTTGTCGCCCATTCAGAATACAGATACACTCCAAACACGGCAGTCATTCTGATATTCTTTCAAAAAATCAAATACATTTACAGCTTGGAAACTCTCCAGACACGGACGCTATTCCTTTGCTCATACGAATCCAATCTCTAGATACAACTCAGATACGTTCCAAATACGGATACCATTCTGATGTTCATTCTACTAATATTCAACAAACATTTTTGATGGCATCTCTAAGCCCATCTCCAGCAAGATTATATCATCTCCAAATGGCATCTTTAAGCCCATTCCCTCAGCAATATTTTGACGAGTGCAAATTTACGGGCACTCTAGTGTCCAATCCTCTTTTACCTTCGAGTCACGAAAGGCAAACATGCCAATCTAACTCTTCAGGTTCAAGAAGATTGAACAGGGGCAACTGTTGTACCCCAAAATTTTCCCTCTCATTTTATCAACATTTCTCATCACAGGGCTCTTTGAACACAAGATCAAGTTAGGGTTTGCTCTGCTCAAGACATCTCCTTACACTATTGACCTAAATTAGGGTTTGAGTTTGCACAGAGAATTTTGGACTTCTAATGCTCAAAGTGACTTTCATACTTCATGTTGGACTCATAAGTTTGACCATACCAAGTTTCAAGCCTTGAATCAAATTTTTGCCCAGTCAATTGGACAGTTGACCTAGAAATCAACTGTATTAGGGGAAAAGTCAACTGTGGCCAATTTACAGTCAAACCTCATGAATTTTGACCCACATCAACACTATGAACCATTTTATCAAGTTTGGACCACAAATCCACAAGAAATTTGATCAGATCACCAAAAGGGCAAAATGGTCATTTTTAGGGTTTTGACTGTACAAAGGCAATTTCTGATTTTTGACCTAGCCAATGGAAAATTGGGTTCAACCATGGATTCAAAGACTCAATGGCATCATCTTTACCTATTCAATAAGTTCAAAAGATCTCAATTGCATTGGATTGACAAGTGAATTTTTCAGTCAACTGATCAAATTTTGACTTTACACTGAAAAGTCAAACTTTGACTTTTTGGTCAAAATCAAGTGCCAAGGGTCATTTTTCATCAAGATGTGTCAAAACATGAAACTTGTTCATCAAGAAACCCATTTTTGCAAATTAGGGTTTAAAGTTGAAAATTTTCATAACTTAGAATTTTTCTAAGTTATGAAATTATTCTTAATTTTTCCTAACTTTGGCCCACATTTTCACCATGATACAATTGGATTCAAACAAAACTTCCAACATGAAAGTTGTATTCCTCCACAAATTCTACAACTTTTATTCACAAAGTTTTCTCAAAAGATGCTTGGATATCAAGTTATGATTTTTAGAACAAGGGTCCCTAAAACTTTTAACTTAGTGAAATTTTGCCCTAGTTTAGGCAGGATTTTGACCTATCTTCATGGCCATTTTTAACATAGTTCCACTTGGAATCTCAAGTTGAATTTCAAAGATGGATTGTAGAGAATGTTGCACGCTTTCCAAAATGTCCAAGAACTCCTCAAACACATTTGTGGTTAGAGAGAATCGAAGGCTTGAAGTTGGCAAAAACTCACTTTTCATCCATGGCATATTCATGTTCATACAAGTTGCAATTTCAAGTCAGCATGCTTTGCACTAGATTACAGGCCTCTAAACCACTTCACACTCAATAATTTAATGCAAATCCATTGGTCTAAGACATTGTTTTGGTCATTAGGGCATTGTACATAAAACTAATCCCTAAGTAGAAAAAGGTACATTGCCATTTTTGTCATGATCTTGCTTTATGTCAAACCACAATCTTTGAGCATTGGTCCAGATCTTTAGCAGCTAATCAAATCCACAAATTAGAGGGGCAAAGATCAGAGGTTACGAGGTGTTGTATAGCCTATACAAGCATGTTACATATCACTTCCCACATTTTGCTTCAAATACAAGAAATATGCAAAAGACATGAGAACTTGAACATCAGTGAAAACAAGCTTGTGCAAACATTTTGAACATCTTTCTCACACCCCTTTGAGCCAGAAACACGACCTCTAAAGCCCTCAAACATCCCATATCCATAAATCACCTTCCATTGGCAAAACAGGGCAAAACCTGCAACTTGACTTCCATAGCTCATTTGGCTCGTGCGTTTTGGCCAAAACTTGTTCAAACACATTCCATTCCATCCATACAAGCTATCCCAAACCTCAAACACCAATTGTAACTCCATTTATAGGGTTTTCCATTTTCATTTTAAGCTTGTGCAGGTTGAGTTCTATAGGCTGATTCAAGTACATTCAAGGCAAGCAGGCTATTAGAGAAGGTCAAGTGAAGTTCAAGCAAGCTCCCAGACATCTCAGGCCTTGTTGAAAAGCTCCACATTTCCATACACAAAGTTAGCTGAAACAGGTTTTTGTCAACTTCCTATCTCTCTATTTAGGAACAGTTAGCCTTAGGTTTATGAATAGGAAATGTATTATCCATTGCCATGAAGTTGTACATATGCTCAGTTTTCATTTATATTAAGCGTGTTAAGAGAATTTCATCCATGAACATACTGAAAAAACTAGGTTAGATTTTAGGGCCAGAGAAATTCTCTCTGGTCTTTGAGAGTTAAGACAAGTTGTTTATATGGTTGGATTTGTCTTGAAATGCTCTACAATTTTGATGTTATGAGTTTTTGAAATAGAGCTCGTATACAGGATCTGGCGATTGTACAGGGCGCGCGCGTTTTCAAAATCAGAAGGTTGAAGATGAAGTTAGTTTGGGCTGGGCTTGGTCCTGGCTACTTTTGACACCTCCCTTTTTCCTTTTTGCACCCCCTGGCCCAATTTCTTGTTATTTTATATTTTTGCATTTTTATTTTCATTTCTGATTATATTTTATTATTTCCAAATATAAAAAATACTCAAAAATATTTTCATAATTTTTTCATATTTATTTTGCATTTTATTTTTATTTTTATAACATAAAAAGCAATTTATTTACTTTTATCTTATTTATCCAAAACTTGAAAAATATATAAATTATACTTTTATTTTTGTTCTTTATTTTTATTCACACTAAAAATATTTTTCTAAATATATTTTATTTTTGTATATATTTTATTTTATTTTATTTTATCATATTTAATATAATTAATATATATACATATATATGCTCTTATTTTATTAGATATTTTAGAATAAAAATATAAAATACTACACTTTTATTTTTATTGTTAAATATACTTAAAAATACTTTTTCTAAATATTTTTTTTACACGTACTATTTTATTTTTATTGTATATAAATAAAATAAATAATATATTTACTTTCTTAAAGAAATTAGGGTTTCACCCTTAACCTAATAAAATTAATCTTTTATTTATTTCTTTATTTTTTACATTAAATATTTTTACATACTTAGAAAATAAAAAAAAAACTTTTTTGCATAATTCATATTATTTGATATATTTATTTATTTTGTTTATTTAAATATTGTCCATTTATTATTTATGCATTTGAATTCAATTTGGATGTAATAGTAAATTAGGGTTTATATTTCTTGTCAAATACACCTCCATTCAAAGATTGTACCCCCATCCTCATAATCATGTTGTAATGGCTTAGACTTTTAATTCTCGCACTTTATGCTTTCAATTATGCCATGATTAGAGATTAGGGTTTGTATGCAAAAATCAAAATCAACAAGTAGCTTGACCTAATACAAATGACAAAAATGCATGAAAATCAAGCACAATACACACTTGCACCCTTAGGGTTACAATCCACTTGTTGCCTTAAAATAGGCCATGTTATGCATGTTGGGTACTTTGGCAAAACAAAAGCAAAACAAAAGATCATAGTCCCTCGATGACGCTATCTTGGTTTCCTAAACAAAAATGATCAAGTCCCTCAAAAATTTGCCAAAAATATTTAACACAATTGCTATCATGGTCTATACGATAACCCGCGCCTGTCCCGTTTAAACATCCTAACACAAGGTTGTTCACCAAATGCAATGGTGAAATAACACTGTCAAAAGGGTTAAAAACATTAGGAAAGATCTTTGAGTAAATTAGGGTAGATAGCTCTTAGTTACTTGATCAAAAGCTTGCAAAATATCCTTGCTATTTTCAAACACACTTCACAACATAATTTCAAAACATTTCCCAAAACAAACTTTCAAACATTGAAATATTTTCAAAAGATAAAACACCTTTGTATACATTCAAACAAGAATCATTACAAAGGTTGCCACAATGATGGCCTCTTTTCAAAACATCTTTCAAAACCACACACAAAGCACCATTTCAAACAATTGAAAAGCAAAAGCAAGTGATCTAAACAAGTAACTAAGAGCCCATGGATAACCATGGATTAAAAGGGTGCTTGCACCTTCCCTTTTCTTAATCTACTCCTCGAACCCAAGAAAACATCTCAAAGGTTTTTCCTGTTCTTTTCGACCTTTCCTTAGGATAAAATAAAAAGTCAGTGGCGACTCTTGCTAAACCGAAACATTTGCGAACATAAAACACAAAACCTCAAGTCAGTTCTCCCACCGTATCTCAGTGAGGATGATTAGAGCCAGACTCGACTTGATCAACTAAATTTAATTGATGAAAAGATACTTATTGTTGTTTGCAATGGTCAGATGTATCAAAAACGGATGATCAAGGCTTTCAACAAGAAAGTCAGACACCAAGTATATTAAGTTGGAGATCTAGTGATCAAACGCATTATCTTGCCACAAAGTGATCCCAGGGGAAAATGGACTCCTACCTATGAAGGACCATTTGTAATCAAGAACATCTTCTCCGGTGGGGCAATGATCTTAACCACCATGGACGGTGATGACCTACCACACCCTACAAACGCGGACATAGTCAAAAGATACTATGCATAATAGACCCGCTAGGTTGACACACCTAGGCAAAACAAGGGCATCCCGGCGAACTAAAAAGGTTCGGGCAAAAATTAGGGATAAAATAAAAAAAAATCTGTATACCCGGCAAGTTGAAAACCCGAAAGGGCGACTTGAGCAAAAAAGGGTTTCCCGGTGGACTGAAAACCCGAAAGGGCGGTCCAGGAAAAAGTTAGGGAATTAAAGCGTATGACTATGTCCCGTCGGATCACTTTGTGGACAACCTCTTAACTTCCACTAACAAACTCGGAGTCTCTGATCAATTCAATCATCTTCGGATGAAGCAACAAGTAGACAAGATATTCGGAGATATGAAGGCTATAGCAGAATGGGAACCCCATGGGATTATTACACATATTTATCTTTCTTTGTATAAAGTTTTTCTTGCTTTTTATGGCAGTATTCTCTTACTAGAATGATTGTTTCCTTTGTACAAAATACTTATTCAAATTCAATACAAAGATATATCTTTGAAAGTACATAAAACTATTTGTCTTTTTCTTTACACTTGTGTTTTATTTGCAAAAACGTCCAATGATTCATTAATGAACATATGCATTTGAACATAATTACTGTTTCCAAATAAACAAAATGAAAAAAGACAATTACTGATAGGTTGAAAGGATAGGAAAACGTCTTTAGGATATTCCATGAGCAATCCCCACAGTACGTCATTTAAATCCCCAGTGGAACTAAAACTTCAAATTATTAATCCCCAGTAGAAATTGCCAAAATTCTCTGGATTCCCCAAGCAGATTCCTCAAGCAGTATACGACATTGCTCTCACAAGAGAAATTTGTCAGTACATCAACTTCAAGACGTGAAGAATCCATATATCCTCAGCAGTATTCGAGGATTTATTTTCCTCAGTCAAACAGCAATACAGCAAATCATCTTACATGCGCATACATTACATCAATATATCATAAACATTGATAAAACACATATATTGCATCATACATTTCATGCAACATAACTTTGTGTTTAAGCTAACATTCTACCCTTTTCAGGATAAGATTAACAGCTACCATTAACAATGTGCAATCAGATATAGTTCAGATACGCTCCAGATACGGATGCCATTCTGGTACTCATTCAGATTCAACTATCAGATATAGTTCAGATACGCTCCAGATACGGATGCCATTCTGATACTCGTTCAGATTTCAAGTTCAGATACAGTACGGATACGCTCCAGATACAAATGTCGTTCTGGTACTCATTCAGATTCAACTATCATATACAATTCAGATACGCTACAGATACGGATGCCATTCTGATACTCATTCAGATTTCAAGTTCAGATACAGTACGGATACGCTCCAGATACAGATGCCATTTTATTACTCATTCAGATTCAGCTTTCATATACAGTAGAGATATGCTCCAGACACGGATTCCATTCTGTTACTCATACAGATTCAGTCTCTAGATACAGCTCAGATACGTTCCAGACACGGATGCCATTCTGATACTCATTCTTTCAGCTTACCACTTACAATCCAACAAACATGCTTGGATGTCATCTACAAGCCCGTCTCTAACAAGATTCTATCACTTCTCCAAATGGCATCTTTAAGCCCATTCCCTCAACTACACATTTTCGAGTGCAAATTTATGGCACTCTAGTGTCCAATCATCTTTCACCTTCAAGTCACGAATGGCAGAACTCACCAATCTAACTCTTCAGGTTTAAGAAGATTGAACAGGGGAAGCTGTTGTACCCCAAAATTTTCCCTCTCATTTATCAAAACTTTTCTCACAAGATCTCTTTGACTCAAGACTAGATTAGGGTTTGGTCAACTCAAGACATCTCATCTTGCAACTGATAACCCAAAATTAGGATTTGAGTTTGCACAAGGATTTTTGGACTATAAATGCTTCACGTGACTTTCAAACATCATTATGGACCCCTGATATCATTCATGACAAGTTTCAAGCCTTGAACCACATTTTTGATCAGTCAATTAGACAGTTGACCTAAAAATCAACTATATTGGGGGAAAAGTCAACCATGGCCAATTTACAGTCAAACTTCATAATTTTTTATCCACATCAACATTTTAAACTTATATGTATCATTTGGTCAAGTTGGGATCACAATTCCTCAAGAAATTTGATCAAATCACCAAAAAGGGCAAAATGGTCAAAATTAGGGTTTTGACTAAGGAAGGGCAATTTCTGATTTTTAACCTAGCAAATGACCAACTGAGTTAAGGCATGATTTCAAGGATTAAATTTCATCATCTTGACTTAATTACATGGCTCAAAACATCTCAATTTCATTGGATTGACAGATGAAATTTGTAGTACACTGATCAAAAGTCAACTATACACTGAAAAGTCAAACTTTGACTTTTTGGTCAAAATCAAGTGTCAAGGGTCATAATTCATCAAAGCATGTCAAAATGTGAAACTTGTTCATCAAGAAATCCAAATTTGAAGATTAGGGTTTAAATTTGAAATTTTTCTTAACTTAGAAATTTTCTAAGTATAGAAAATTTCTTATTTTTTCTCAATTTTAGGCCACTTTTTCACCATGATGCATAATGATTCAAAGAAAGTTCCCAACATGAAAGTTATAGACCTCTATGAAATAAACAACTTTGATTCACACACTTTTCCATAAAGATGCTTGTATCTCAAGATACAAAATTATAAATACATGGTCATGAACTAAATAACTTAGTGAAATTTTGCCCTAATTTAGGCAGGTTTTGGACCCAACTTCATGGAAATTTTTCACCTAGTTCCAAGAGGTATCTCAAAATGCATTTAAAATATGAGTTATAGAGAAAATTTCAAGCTTTCCAAAATATCCAATAACTCCTCAAGATCATTTTTTAGTAGGGAGAATCGAAGAGATGAAGTTGGCATTTTCTCACTTTTTGTCCAAGCCATTTCATGAAGAACAAAGTTGCAATAAGTACCTATGCTGCCTAATCCATGCTTTACAGGTCCCAAACTTGTTCCTCACTCCTTAATTTAATGTTTACTCAGTTGACAAAGCTTTGATCCATGCCCTAGAGCCATTACCCAAGTTGCAATTCCATAAATGGCATAAAGTGACCATTGCCATTTTGAAAAAGATCAACTTTTGCCACTTTCCAATTCTTGAGCATTGCACCTATCTCCATTGCATGTACAAGTATTACAGGTCTAAAAAAATTTGTACAAAGTTTATACCAACCCTAAGATAGCAAGTACAAGCATGGCAAGCCTTGTCCCTTCACTTTACTTCAAAAACAAGAAAGGTTGCAAAAAGTTGAAAACGAGCATATCTGTTGAAGGGTTAACATGAAACCAAATCCATACTAATATACAAACATAATACAACTTAACACACGATTAGTAAAGGCTTGAAACACTCCCAAGCATAAAAACACCAGAAAACTGTCCAAACTTGCAGTTTTGGCATAAGGATACCAATCTCATATTTGGCTCGTGTGTTTCCATTATTGATCATCAAAACATCTTACCTACTTGATATCAAACCAATCCAGACCTTCATCCCTGTTCTGTAATCACTTCTCCATCATCTGCCATTTTTGTTTTTAAAGCTTGCAGATTGACTTGGCCAAGGAGTTTCAAGCACTTTCAGAGCAAGGCAAGGGTGGGAATACATTCAGGGAAGTTCAAGGAAGCTCAAGCAAGCATCAGGCCTCCATCAAACTCACTCCAGTTCCATCCACGATTCCAACTGAAGGAGGTAAAATCTCAACTTCTATCTCCTTGTACCGGCAACCATTGGCCACGATTTATGAATAAATAATGTAGTACTCATTGCAACGAAACTGTACATATCTTATCTTGCATTTATTTTACTTGAGTTAAGAGAATTTAGAACTTGGAGTTTCTGAAAATATTAGGTTTAAATTTAGGGCTGTTAAAATTATTTCTGACCTTTGATTGTTAGTTCACATAACTTATATGGTTGGAATCGTGAGTTCAAGTACTACAACTTTCATGTTATGAGTTTTCATTTTCATGGAAGAATGAGAGAGTTACAGGATGTCTGGCCAAGCTTGAGGAAGAAGATGAAGTACAGGGCAAGGACTTGCTTCATGTTATATTATTTTTGCTTCCCTTAAGACAATGGATGTATAGCCACCCCAGTGGCAAAGTAGCGCGCTGGTAAGACCCATGTCCTGGGTTCGAACCTGGGCGCTACTTTTATTTTTTTTCACATTTTTCCTTCTTTCCATTTTTCTGATTTTTGCAGGTTTGGGCTTAGTTCTTTGGGCTTGGCATTTTTTTGCTAACATATTGCTGCCAGTTTTGCTACATCACCTCCTGCCAATTTTTTTATATTTTTATTTTATTTGTTTTATTTTCATTTTTAATATATTAAATATTTTCTTTGATGCATAAAAAATCCTAAAATGTAAATTTCATAATATTGCATTTTATTTTTATTTTAGTTTATTTTCCACATAGAAATATATTTTATTTTTAATATTTGTCATATATTTTCTTAATAAACTTGTAAGATATAATTAAAACATATTTAGTTTAATTTATTTTTTTCATTTCATACTTATAAACATTTATTTTTGCATATATAAAAATTCTATATTTTTATACAATATTATTTATTATTCTAATACAAAAAATACTTAAAAAATAATACATATGAACTTTATTTTCTTTTGAAATAGAAATTAGGGTTAAGCCTCCCTTTTTTAAAAAATTAATTTATTTTCCTTACATTTTTAGGTTTAGATTAAAATCTCTTTTTACATAAAAACAAAACAAAAAAATCTTTTCTTACATATACATTATATTGCATCTTTAAATATTGTATTATTTATTCTAATTCATACAAATTCGATTTGGTTGTAATAATTTATTTAGGTTTACATTTTTTGCAAATTCCCATTCAAATTTGTATTCCCCCCTCCCATAAAATTGTTATAATAGCTTAGTAATATTTACATTACGCAATTTATCGCTTTACATGCCATGATTAGTAATTAGGGTTTGTATGATAAGATCGAAGCAAAGCAAAATAGAAAACCCTAAATGCAAGATAAAACCAAAGCATGAAAATAATACACTTGCACACAAGCATCCTTAGGGTTTCTCCACTTGGTTGCCTAAAACAAAAATGGCCATATTACGCATGCGAAGTATCTTGGCAAAACAAACAAACATAAAGATCATAATCCCTCGATGACGCTATTCAAAAAGTTGCCTTATAAAATGATCTTGGTCCCTCAAAATGCTAAGATACTTTGCAAACATTGCTAATCATGGTTATACGATGACCCACGTCCGTCCCATTTACATCCAAAGATACGGTTGCTTACCAAATCAATGGTAAGACAACAATGTCAAAGGAATAGAAAATACACAAGAAAGACATTTGAGTGGGTAGATTACTTCTAGTTACTTGCTCTATTTTAAAACAATTATCCTTGCTACTTTCAAAACAAACACACACATTTCAAAACATCTTACAAATATTGAAAACATTTTCAAAAGACAAACATCTTTGTATACATTCTTACAAACGAGAATTATTACAAAGATTGCCTAAACGAATGGCCTCTTTTACAAAATAATTTCAAAACCACACCAAAACACAATTTCAAACAAACAAAGTGTGATACAGTGGCTAGAACCGGGACGTGTTTCCCCTCTTTTTTAGGGAATTGTTGGTTTGCGTTTTGCGTTTGTTTTCGCAAAATGTCGCGGTAAGCAAGAGTCGCCACCGACTTTTATTTTATCCAACAAGGAAAGGAGAAAAGCACAGAAAAATTCCTTTTTCGAGATATTTCTGAGTACGGGGGGTAGATTATAGAAAGGGAAGGTATTAGCACCCTTTCTATCCGTAGTTATCTACGGGCTCTTAGGTACTTGCTCATCATTTTCAAAATTGTTTTCTTTGTGTTTGCGTGATTTGAAAAGCTTTTGTTTTGACTTCGATTTAACTCTTTCTTATGTCTTCAAGAGTCTAATGAAGTGTTTTGAAAACTTTGTTTGTAAAGGAGTGCAAGTGTGAAAAAATTTTATTTTGTTTGAGCAAGTACTTAAGAACTAATCTACCTACTCGAAAAAAGAATCATTCTATGTTCGTTTCCTTTAGACAACGCTATCCCACTATTAGTGAGTAGGAAGCATCATCGTTGGAGTTTTGAGGGTCAATTTAAAAGGGACGTACGGTCACTAAAGCAATGTTAGGTTGTCTTAGTAATAACCTTAATGTCCTAGATCAATTATTCGAGGTAACAATCCGAGGCAACCATTCCGAGGAAACTTTTCCGAATCGATACTTTGATCTTTGTTTGGACAAAAGGACGACCACTAAAGCATCCTGTTACACCCCAAAATTTTCCCTCTCATTTCATCAACATTTTCTCACCACAAGACTCTTGGAACTCAAGATCAAGTTAGGGTTTGCTCTGCTCAAGACTCCTCCTTGCCCTGTTGACCCAAATTAGGGTTTGAGTTTTCACAAAGATGTTTTGACATAAAATGCCCAAAGTGACTTTCATGCTTCATGTTGGACCTACAAGTTTATCCATATCAAGTTTCAAGCCTTGAATCCAATCTTTGCCCAGTCAATTGGACAGTTGACCTAGAAATCAGCTGTATTGGGGAAAAAGTCAACTGTGGCCAATTGACAGTCAAACCTCATGAAATTTGACCCACATCAACATAATTAACTCATATGGACCATTTGATCAAGTTTGGATCACAATTCCACAAGAAATTTGATCAGATCACCAAAAGGGTACAATGGTCATTTTTAGGGTTTTGACTGCACAAAGGCAATTTTTGACTGTTTGACCTAGCCAATGGCAAACCAAGATCACATATGGACTCAAGGACTCAATGGCATGGTCTTGACACATTCAACAAGTTCAAAAGGTCCCAAATGCACAGGATTGACAGATGAATTTTCCAGTCAACTGATCAAAATTTGACTATATACTGAAAAGTCAAACTTTGACTTTTTGGTCAAAATCAAGTGCCAAGATTCATTTTTCATCAAGACATGTCAAATTATGAAACTTGTTCATCAAGAAACCCAAAATTGCAAATTAGGGTTTAAAATGAGAAAATTTCATAACTTAGAATTTTTCTAAGTTATGAAACTTCCTTATTTTTTCCTAACTTTGTCCCATTTTTTCATCAAGATACATTTGGATTCAAACAAAACTCAAAACATGAAAGTTGTAGTCCATTTCAAAATCTACAACTTTGATTCACAAAGTTTCCTCAAAAGAAGCTTGTATCTCAAGTTATTATTTTTGGAACAAGGGTGCGAAACATTCTTAACTTAGAAAAAATTTGACCTATTCTAGGCAGGATTTTTGCCCAACTTCATGGCCACTTTTCACATGGTTCCACTTGGAATTTCAATTTGAATTACAAAGATGGGTTGTAGTACACATTCCAAGCTTTCCAAATTGTCCAAGAACTTCTCAAACACCCTTGTGGTTAGGGAGAATCGAATTTGCAAAGTTGGGCAAAAGTCACTTTGTTCATAGCCAAATACATGTTCATAACATTGCCATTTTCAAGTCAGCATGGTTCAAGCTAGATTACAGGCCTCTAATCCTTTCCACACTCAATAATTAAATGCCAAACCATTGTGCCAAGATGTTATTTTGTTCATTTGGTCATTACATGCAAGATTAATCCATATTTAGAAAAAGCAATTTTGCCATTCTTGTAAAGATGCACTTTATGTCAAATAACAAATCCAAGAGGCATGGGCCAGATCTTTGAAGCTAGCATTTGTACACAAATCACTCTGATCAAGAACAAGAGGTGCAACATAGTTTAGGGCATTGGACAGGCTTGTTTTGAAACTTGCATTTCTTTGCTTACATTAGAAGAAAAGTGGCAAACTCATACCAATCTCTCATCCCTGTAAGAACAAGCCTAAGAAAACTTTGTCATCATCTTACATACATCCTAACTGACCCAAAACACGATTCCTTCACCCTCAATCCATCCTCATATCCAAAAACACCCTCTTGCTACAGAAACAGAGCAAGTTCTGCAACTTGACTTCCACAAACATTTCCACTCGTGCATTTTGGCTAAAAAGAGTTCAAACATGTTCCATATCATTCATTTAAGATATCCCAAGCATTGAATACAAACTGTAACATCCGTATCCAAGCTTGCCATTTCCACTTTTCAGTTTTGCAGGTTGACTTCCATAGCTCGATACAGTTAGATTCAAAGCAAGCTAAGTGTTGGAGAAGGTTCCTTGGACCTCAGGCAAGTTGTACAAGTCCTCAAACACCATTGAAGTTGGCCATATTACTCTATTCGAGTCAAGCTGAAACAGGTAAAATGTGAACTCCTATCTCTCTATCCAAACATATTTAGGCTTAAGTTTGTGAAGAAAGTATGTTCTACTCATAGCCCTGAAGCTATCCATATACTTACTTTTCATTTATATTGAGTATGCTGTGAGAATTTTGGCCATGAACATTGGAGAAAATTTAGGTCAGAAATTGGGGATGAAGAAATTCTCCCTCGTTTCTTAGAGTTAAGTCAAGTTTTTTATATGTCTGGATTCGTCTCTTGATGCTCTATATTATTGGTGTTATGAGTTTTGCATGAAAGTCCAGGAATCAGGAGTTAGGAAACACGCGTTCTGGCTTGTTCAAACAAAGCTGGAGGTTGAAGATGACTGGCTTGGGTTGGGCCTGAGTCAGTTTTGCTTTTTGCACCTCTTTTCTCATTTTGCACCCCAATGGCCCATTGTGTGAAATATCCATTATTTTTGACTTTTTATTTTTTCTTCTGACTTATTATTTTTTGTCAAAACATAAAAAATATTAAAAATATTTTTCCACCCATTTTTCATTTTTATTTGACATTTATTTGATTTATTTAAACTTGTACATGTAAATAAATATTTATACTTTTATTTAAAACACTAAAAAATAATACAAAAATGTATTTATTTTCAATTATTATTTTATTTTACCTTTTGAAAATATTTTCTGAAAATATACTTTTTTTGTAAATAATTAATATTTCATTTTTGTATATATTTAGTATATTTAATATATAATATAAATACTTATACATATTTTATTAAATATTTAGGATAAAAATATGAAAATAATACATTTTTATTTTTATTAATATATGACATCAAAAATACTTTTTTTTCTTCACAATATACTTCTTTTTTTATTTTTTGTATATAATTAACAAATATTGTATATAATATAATTAATAAATACTATTTATTTAGATAGGGTTTTGCCCTAAATCATGAAAATATCCAAAAATTGACTTTTTTATTTTTGTTTATATTTCACATGAAAAATACTTTTACATACATAAAAAACCATTTTTTTTGCATAATACATTTTGCATATTTATTGTATTTATTTAATTATTGTACAATTAAATAACTTGTATATTCAATATGGATGTAATAGTTCTAGATTTAATTTCTTGCTAAATATCCCCCATTCAAACATTTGTACCCCCATCCCCATAATCATGTTGTAATAATTTAGGACTTTAAATTTCCGCATTTAAAAGCTTTCAAATTATACCATGATAGACCTAGGGTTTGTATGCAAAAATCAAATAACAAATAGCTTGACCTAATTCAAAGACAAAAAATCATGAAATGGACAACACCAATCACACTTGCACCCTTAGGGTTACTCCACTTGTTGCCTTCAAAAAATGAGCCATGCTTGCATGTTGAGTTTCTTTGGCAAAACAAAACAAATCAAAATGATCATAGTCCCTCGATGACGCTTTCTCAAGTTACCTAAAAAATGATCAAGTCCCTTAAAGGAAAAATTGCCAAAGACATTTGGCACTATTACATTCATGGTCTAAGCGATGACCCGCGCTCGTCCCGTTAACATCCTAACACAAGATTGTCCACCAAATACAATGGTGGAACAATACTGTTAAAAGGGTTAAAACATAGGAAAGATCTTTGAGAAATTTAGGGTAGATAGCTCTTGGTTACTTGACCAATCTTGCAAAACAATCCTTGCCATTTTTCAAAACACACATCACAACTTCAAAACAAACTTTCCAAACATTCAAAACTTTTCAAAAGACAAATACACCTTTGTATACATTCAAACATGGATCATTACAAAGGTTGCCACAACAATGGCCTCTTTTCAAAACATCTTTCAAAAATCACACACAAAGCACCATTTCAAACAATTGAAAGCACCATTTCAAACAATTGAAAATGCAAGGCAAGTGATCTAATCAAGTAACTAAGAGCCCATGGATAACCATGGATAGAAAGGGTGTCAATACCTTCCCTTTCTATAATCTACTCTCCGAACCCATGAAAACATCTCAAAGGTTTTTCCTGTGCTTTTTAACCTTTCCTTAGGATAAAATAAAAAGTTGGTGGCGACTCTTGCTAAACTGAAACATTTGCGAAAACAAACACAAAACCCAAGTCAGTTCTCCCACCGTATCACACATCCTATACTCAATAACTGTTTACCGAAGGCAACCAAGTGGGAGTGTACCCTAGGAGTGCGCATGTGCGAGTGATTCAATTTCAGTTCATTTATCTTTGCATATTTAGGGTGATCTAACTGTTTTAAAATTAATCATACATTTTTGTCATGCATCCTAATATCATACATCTAACAGTTAATAATTGGCGGAATTTAAAATGCGGAAATTAAACTACGCTATTACAAGACTTCGGGTATTTACATAGCCAAAAAAACCCTTTAAATAATAAAGCGATAAAAGAAAATAAAGGTCCTAATTAACTATTACAACTAAATTGAAAGACAATTAAAAAGTAAAAATAAAGAAGAGAAAAGACTTCTTCGATCCATGCCATGGACTCGTTCGATTCACCCTTCTTTGGCCTTCTTTCGATTGAGCTAGGGAATGGGTGTGAGTAGACTTCGATTGGGCTTGAGAATTGACGGGGCAAGCTTCGATTTGCACCCTTTCCTGCCTCCTTCGATTGGGTTTGGGAAGGATATGGGTAAACTTCGATTTCAGGGAGAAAGGAGGGGCCTCGATTCAGAGGAAGAAGGCTGCCTTTCGATTCTATGAAGGGTGTTTCTAGAAAGCCCTGAAGGATCACCTGTGGAGGCACTGCATCTGCAAAAATATGTTAGCAAAATAAAATGCATGACCTGGGTGTCGAAACCCAGGTCCTTCGATCCTGCGCGCGTTGGGTCTTTTCAGGCTATATCTGTAGCAAGTGTTAGCAACAAAAAACATGACCTGGGTGCCAAACCCAAGCCCTTTGATTCTGTCTAGAATGATAAATCGAATGAAAGAACAAATATGGATGTGTTATTTAAATACAAAGTTTGACATTTTACCCTCTCTTACCAGTAGTTGGAACCTTCGATTTGGCACTTTCTAGATGTGGATACCTTCGATCTGGGATTTCTGGGCGTGGATACTTTTGTTGAAGGGTTGCTTTGGCTTGGATTACTTATGAAAATGTTGACAACCTTTGGTGGGTTTGTGGGCAGCGTATCTCAAAAAAATGTCCTCCTCCTCCTTTTTTTGTAATATGTTATTGGCCTCGTATTTATAGGAGTGTGAGGGTGCATGAAAATGGCAAGGGACAGTCATTTAACCAGGCCTTTAAAGCCATGAGACAAGAATCAGACATATTAAAAGATTTCCTTTTTTGAAATATTCATGTCTCTTTGGAATCTTGAATGAACCTGGACACCTTTGATTTTCGAATGCCTTCAGGCCATGCTCTTCGATTGGTCTTGAGTTGCCTCCTTTGAATGGACTTCTTATGTACCCTTCGAATGGGCCCTCTGAATGCTTCTTCAAATGGACCTTTACATGTTCTTCGACTAGACCCTTTGAATGCTTCTTCGAATGGACCTTTACATGTTCTTCGACTAGACCCTTTGAATTCTTCTTTGAATGGACCTTTACATGTTCTTCGACTAGACCCTTTGAATGCTTCTTCGAATGGAACTTTACATGTTCTTCGACTAGACCCTTTGAATGCTTCTTCGAATGGACCTTTACATGTTCTTCGAATGAGTCATTTACATGTTCTTCGAATGAGCCTTTTGCCTGGTGTGCTGGCAAGTTGAGGGGCATTTTCCTTTGTGAATCAAAACAAACTTGTAGGAGATTCTTGCCTCGTGAGTCGAAGGTTAGCCTGAAGTAGTTAATGCGTAGTCGAAGCATTGTGTAATTGAATTGGTCGAAGGGGGGTCTAGCGCTCAATCGAAGACTTGCAGACCAAAGCTTGATCGAAGGGTTCCAAACACCTAATCGAAGCTTACTAATCAAAGCCCGATCGAAGAGTGCCAAATACCCAATCGAAGACCGGTGAGTCAAGCCTGTATCGAAGGATTTTGGATACCCAATCGAAGACTTTTCCCAGATGCCAATCGAAAGACACTTTGTTCATCTTCAAAAAACTTTATTTTTGTTAGGCAAGTGTTTATGACCAACCATGTAAGGGAAGACCTTTGAAAAACATGAGAAGGCAAATTTTGGGGTACAACAGCTGCCCCTGTTCAATCTTCTTAAACCTGAGGATGTAGATTGGCTTGCGTTCCTTTCGTGATCCGAAGGTGGAAGAGAATTGAACACTAGAGTACCCAGAAATTTGCACTTGTATGAAGTAGTGTCCGTCTTGTGATATAGGGAATGGGCTTATAGATTCCATTTGGAAATTGTTGACGAAGGGATGGGCTTAAAGATGCCATCTAAAAGAGTGTCGATCGCATAAGAGATTCCTTAGCGAGAGCTTGTATACCTGTTGTTGAGGAAGATTCCGCTGAGGAATGTTGATCTCTGTCTTGAGAGAAGTAGAATTCTAGGAACTTCAGTCGTTCGTTATTCTACTGGGACATCATCTCTATTGAAATTTAGGAACTTCGATCGTCCGTTATTCTACTGAGGAATCATCTCTATTGAAATTTAGGAACTTCGGTCGTTCGTTATTCTACTGAGGAATTAACTTCAGCTTGAGGAAGCGGAAGTGAACTGCGTATCTAGTCGTGTATAGGATGCATTGTGACCTGCTAGGGAAAGGTGAAGCTGATCATATTTGATAGGTCCGGGTCTTACAGTGTTGTGGACTGTTGTCTGGGTAAGGTTGCTCTGTGAGGAGTTTGGGTAAAACTACATCTGAACCGAGAAGGAACCTGGGTAAGGTTACTCTGCGAGGAGTTTGGGTAAAATTGCATCTGAACCGAGAAGGAACCTGGGTAAGGTTGCTCTGTGAGGAGTTTGGGTAAAACTGCATCTGAACCGAGAAAGAACCTGGGTAAGGTTACTCTGTGAGGATTTTGGGTAAAACTGCATCTGAACTGAGAAGGAACCTAGGTAAGGTTTCTCCATGATGAGTTTGGGTAAAACTGCATCTGGACTGAGAAGGAACCTAGGTAAGGTTGCTCCATGATGAGTTTGGGTAAAACTGCATTTGAACTGAGAAGGAACCTAGGTAAGGTTGCTCCATGATGAGTTTGGGTAAAACTGCATCTGAACTAAGGAACCTAGGTAAGGTTGCTCCATGATGAGTTTGGGTAAAACTGCATCTGAACTGAGAAGGAACCTAGGTAAGGTTGCTCCATGATGAGTTTGGGTAAAACTGCATCTGAACTGAGAAGGAACCTAGGTAAGGTTGCTCCAAGATGAGTTTGGGTAAAACTGCATCTGAACTGAGAAGGAACCTAGGTAAGGTTGCTCCATGATGAGTTTGGGTGAAACTACATCGGGAAATTGTAAGGAGGAACCTGGGTAAGGTTGCTTCAGGATGAGTCTGGGTGAAACTACATCGGGATATTGTAAGGAGGAACCTGGGTAAGGTTGCTTCAGGATGAGTCTGAGTGAAACTACATCGGGAAATTGTAAGGAGGAACCTGGGTAAGGTTGCTTCAGGATGAGTCTGGGTGAAACTACATCGGGAAATTGTAAGGAGGAACCTGGGTAAGCTTGCTTCAGGATGAGTCTAGGTGAAACTACATCGGGAAATTGTAAGGAGGAACCTGGGTAAGGTTGCTTTAGGATAAGTTTGTGTAAAACTTTAGGAGGAACCTGGGTACGGTTACTTCGGGATAAGTTCGTGTGAAACTTCTGGAGGAACCTGGGTAAGGTTACTTCGGGCTAAGTTCGTGTGAAACTTCTGGAGGAACCTGGGTAAGGTTACTTCTCGCTAAGTATGTGTAAAACTTCAGGAGGAATCTGGGTAAGGTTACTTTGTGATATGTTCGTGTAAAACTTCAGGAGGAACCTGGGTAAGGTTACTTTGGGATGAGTTCGTGTAAAACTTCATTCAGAAATATATGAGAAAGGACCCGTGTAGGATTTTTCAGGATAAACCTGTGTGAAGCTGCATTTAGGAGAAACTCGTGTAAGATTTCTTCGTGACGAACCCGTGTAAAGCTGCATTTGATCGTGAAGATAATTACTTTGTTTAGTTTCTGGAGTTAATCTTGAACTTGCTGGAAGTTGTTGATGATAACCATCTTTCCTGAAAAGGTACATGATTAATCGTATATGATGCATGACATGCATTGTATGATGATGTTCTCAAAATAAATGAGATTATGTTGTATGCAATATGTATGCGCACGTCATGATATATGAACATGAAATGCTATTGTGGCACGTTCGAGTTTGGGAAAATAAATCCCTGACTATTGTTGGAGAATAAAGAGTTTCGCTCGCTGGAGATAACGACCAAAGATGATTGGGAGAATAATCTTGCAAGAGAGAATAACTCCGTTGGGGAATAGACTGACGAGGAAATGACTATGTGGGGAAGAGATGTTTTGCTAGAGAATATGTCGATTTGGAGGAACGACCTCGGCTGGGGATGAATTATCAATGTTGAAGATAATGAAACCTGTTGGGGAATGAGTTTCTGTTTGTGAAAGGAATAAACTCCGCTGGGGATGATTTTCCAATTGCAACTTCACTGGGGATAATCTTTTAGACTCTACTGGGAACAATCCTTCAAACTCTAATGGGGATAATCTTCCAGTGCTGGTGATAGGTAAACTCTGCTTGGG
The DNA here is from genome assembly GCA_948472305.1 of Vicia faba. Classification (NCBI taxonomy): domain Eukaryota; kingdom Viridiplantae; phylum Streptophyta; class Magnoliopsida; order Fabales; family Fabaceae; genus Vicia; species Vicia faba. Next base: position 1,141,323,772 of record OX451741.1, read on the forward strand.
GAGAATCTTACTGACTCATTCGCGATTGTGAATCTCAGCTGGAGAGAACTGTGTCATGTTCAGCACAGCTAACATCATTGTCCTTTTCTTACTCCGCAGGGAGTGAATGTTACTGGGACGCATGCTGAGGATATGACAATAACTTCGCATCAAGACTTTTCTTCCCCTGTACCTGCTGGAGAAAGTGCATGCGGAGACCTTGTGGATTGAGTGTCATCCCAACTTATGAGGTGCTTGGCAACTACCGATCAGAATGATAATTCTTCTACTGATAGGCAAGCGACGAGATGATCAGACATAGTCGTACGCTTTAATCCCTAACTTTTGCCTGGACTGTCTTTTCAGATTTTCAGTCCACCGTGATACCTTTTTTTGCCCAAGCCGCCTTTTTAGGTTTTTGACCTGCCGGGTGTACAAATCTTTTTTTTTATCCCTAATTTTTGCTCGAACCTTTTTGGTTTGCCGGAATGCCCTTATTTTGCCTAGGCCAGTCAACCTAGCGGATCTTTATTCATGCGCAGTATTTTATGATTATGTTCATGCTCTCGGGGTGTAGGGAGTTGTTAATGTTGGTAGTGTTGTGTTGCCATACTACCAAAATATGTTTGTTTGATCATACATGATTCGTTGCTGGAATTCATGTCCAATGCCCCAAGTGATTCAGATGGAGATTTACCCCTGGCTATTTGGCATCTTTGAGATTCCTTGAATCTTGACTTGACTGCCCCAGATGATGGACAATGATCATGTCGTTCCCCTTGGTTGGAAGTGTTTTCCACTTGAGGTGATCTTTTTTATTGAGAAGGTTTTTGTTCACTAGATATTCGTCGTGCGAATTTCTCTGCTGTTTGAACAAATAGTCATATGCAAACAATGTTATTTTAAGAATGCAAAGCTTATGTCTGTCTTGAAATTTTAAAAATGCATTTTTTCAGTAAAATAGACAAATTTTGTAAAATGTGATGTCAACTCAGGATTTATAGCAAGTCCTACAGGAGTCAGGATGCCTTTTGCGACAGTATGCTTTCGAACTAACCCATGTTTCAGCTAGGACTTTTAAGGGTTATAACGTGGCCTGGTTCACGGTTCAAGAAATAAAGGATAAAGGCTCAAAATGTATTTGTACCCACCCGTTCTTCGTGATGTTCTTCGATCCTAAACTCAGATAATTGTGCATTTAGAACCCCAATTGAGTTTTTGCTCTGATATTCCAATGATGGTTCAGATACTGACAATTTATTTTGAACAGACAGTCATTTTTGTTGAGAGTTTGTAGGACCTCTTTCTTTTTTATTTTATTATCCATGTCTTTTGCCTGAACTGTTTTTTTGTGTGATTACAGTCAGCGGGATGCCCCCGCTTTTTTCTTAAGTCTCCTTCATAGGTTTTGACTTAATAGGCTTTTATTTCGAGAGATAATGACTGCCTGTCTGGACGATTATAGGGAACCATCATCGTCTTCTGATTTGGAAGGACGTCTTTGATGCCATTCATTGTGCACCTGGATTAACTGAGAAAACTACCCTGCCCCGAGGTTGTGATTAAGGGTTTTAATTTGTGTGAAAAGAAAAACTCCTACTTCTTTGGCTCAAAGGGGTTGACTAGGGATTATCTTCCTTATAACTCCACTGTTTAGGATTTGAAACAATGTATGTACATCGTCAGCAGGGTCAGTTCAAAAGCATATTGTAGAGATCATGGTATCATTTTCGTCATCCTCCCTCTAAAGGCTTACAGTTTTTTAGTCGAAAGTTGAATATCACGAAAAGGAAATATAAATCAATTTAAGCATAATGAAAAAATTAATTCAAGACAGACATGTGTAATGCATTAATGAAATAAGAAAGTTTGAATAATTGTTTGAATAAGCAAAGAAAATACAACTTCAGAATTTAAATGAACAAAAATGCTTTCAATCCTAGCCATGTTTTGGCAAGGGAGCAATGATCACATTGGGAGTCTCAGGAGGGTCGAATTCGATCTCCTTGGTATTAATCATATTCTGAATCTTGTATTTCAGCGCCCAACAATCGTTAGTATCGTGCCCCGGGCTACCATAATGATAAGCACACCTTGCATCCGGGTTGTAGTTAGGAGAAGAAGTCTTAGGGTTCGGATGAGGGTTTATCACCATAATCAGATTCATCTTCAACATGTGCTGCAATGCTTGTGACAATGGCATGTTGATTTGGGTGAACTGTCTTTGAGGTCTTTCCCCCTTTGGCTGATTGTTTTGTTGTTGTGGTCGTTGTGTGCATGCCGAATTAGAGATCAACATTGTCCCCACAGATTGGTGGTAGTCTGTCTTGCTATGCCTCTTCTGGCCGTGCACAGCATTGGCTTCCCTCTTGCCACCAAATGACTTCTTCTCTGTACTTGAAGAGGTATTTTTATGGATCTTACCACTCAGGATCCCAACTTCTACTCTTTCTCCAGTCAGAATCAACTCGGTGAAACCCACTGACGAGCTTCCGATCAAACAATTAAAGAATGGACCAGATAAAGTCCCAAGAAACATATCCACCAACTCCCTGTCAGACAAAGGGGGTTGTACTCTTCCGGCCAGATCTCTCAACTTCTGAGCGTAGTCCTTAAAGCCTTCGCCTGTACCCATAGACATACCCTGAAGTTGAGTACGTGTGGGAGCAAGGTCGGAATTATAATGGTATTGCTCGTAAAAAGCAGCAGTAAGGTCCTCCCAATTGCGGACATTAGCGCCTTCCAGTTGATAGAACCATTCAAGCTGAGTCCCTGACAGACTATCTTGAAAGAAATGAACCCAAAGGTTCTTATCAGCAGTATATGGTTGAATATTTCTGACATACGAGCGGAGGTGTAGCTTCGGGCAGGATACCCCATCGTACTTAGCAAAGACAGGAGCTTTAAACTTGTGTGGGATCACCACCCCAGATGCCAAACCCAAATCACCAAAGTCCAACCCAGGTATCTTTTGGATCTCCATTGCACTCAGTCGGTCTTCGAGTTGCTTATACCTATCCTCAGCAGGAGGATACTGGTCTTCATCAAAATCAGTGTCATTGTCAGCAACCACAGGGATGAGACCCTTTCTTTCCTCTTGATTCTCTCCCCCTCCAGATGAATGGGAAAAATCAGTTTCTTGTCGCAAATTGTTCCCGAATCTGCGACCCATATTCAGAAGGACCACCTTCTTTTTCTTCTTCTTGTCCTTCAAGATGAGAGTCTTCAAATCTTGTTGCCCCTTGGCTAAGTTCAAGAACATTTCCTGGAACTGAGCATTCTGAGCTTGAAGAGCCTTAATAGCTTGATCAGTAGGTGTTTCAGAAGACATGATTGCTGAAATAAACAGCGAAGAAGATGAGAAACATGTAATGGTACCTGTTATGCAATGATATGTATGATATATGTATGCAATGTTTTCAAGGGTCTCGCGGGGTAAACAAGAAACTGTTAGAATTTGGTTGCAGCTTGATTGAAGAAAGTTCGTGTCATTAAGAATCCTTCTTCAAGAGTTAGGCTCACCATATCGAGTGGGTCATAGCCCCCGACTCAAGTTATCGTGTTTTGATCTCTAAACGACATTGGCTAGAGGAAAATACATCCCCTTTGCCCCTTGCTAGACGTTTGATTTACCATAACCCGCATCACAGACCCTTGAGATCCTTGAAATGGTTAAGGAAATGTTATGGTATGATGTTATAACGTGTATGTTATGTGTTTAAGCAAAAGTGTGAGGTAATGTAAACAAGTAAATCCGGCAAGAAATCCAAGTTATTGGATAAGGACTGTAAACAAAACCTGCAAGGAACTCATGTTGTCAGATAATAAACATGTGCAAGTAGCTCAAGTTGAAAGCACAGAAGTCACATAAACAGCCTTAAGTTTAGGCTTGCATGGGGTCTAGGTATTACCCTCTTGAATTTAAGTTGGTTCAACATGTCCTAATAATAGTAATCGGGTTCTAGAGGTTCTCAATATCACTGACCATCCTCCATCGGTCATAATTCCAGACACGTAATCTTTTCTCGCGGCCGGAACCATCTCGAGAGTATGGTCTCAATGAGTGTAGCATACTGCTACTTTCTATGGCCAAGTTGGTCAATTATAGGTTCTAAGGTCAGTTGATGCTTAATGACCCATTAACAGCCCCATACTCTCCTTGTTACTCCACAAGGGATATCGGTACCAACTAATGTGTCACACCAATGTAGCTACTGCTTCAACCGTATCGGTCTATGTCGTACAGTTCCCTCACAGTCTATTGCTACTTACCTAAAAGGTGTCCCCCAGATCCAGGTTAGGATCTAGATCCAGGTTAGGATCTATAGTAACTCCGATACAAAAGCCCACAAATATAAAAGCAAATAAATCAATCAATTGAAAGTAATAGGATGAACTAATCCTAAGGTACACTTCACTTATTAAGTCCCCAGCAGAGTCGCCAGTTCTGTGATACGGTGGCCAGAACCGGGACGTGTTTCCCCTCTTTTTTAGGGAATTTGCTGGTTTGCGGTTTGCGTTTATTTTTGCAAAATGTCGCGGTAAGCAAGAGTCACCACCGACTTTTATTTTATCCAACAAGGAAAGGAAAAAAGCACAAAAAAATTCCTTTTTCGAGATATTTCTGAGTATGGGGGTAGATTATAGAAAGGGAAGGTATTAGCACCCTTTCTATCCGTAGTTATCTACGGGCTCTTAGGTACTTCCTCATCATTTTCAAAATTGTTTTCTTTGTGTTTGCGTGATTTGAAAAGCTTTTGTTTTAACTTCGATTTAACTCTTGCTACTGTCTTCAAGAGTGTAATGAAGTGTTTTGAAAACTTTGTTTGTAAAGGAGTGTAAGTCTGAAAAAAGTTTATTTTGTTTGAGCAAGTACTTAAGAACTAATCTACCTACTCGAAAAAATAATCGTTCTATGTTCGTTTCCTTTAGACAACGCTATCCCACTATTAGTGAGTAGGTAGCATCATCGTTGGAGTTTTGAGGGTCAATTCGAAAGGGACGTACGGTCGCTAAAGCAATGTTAAGACATCTTAGTAATAACCCTAATGTCCTAGATCAATTATTCGAGGCAACAATTCCGAGGCAACCATTCCGAGGCAACTTTTCCGAATTGGGACTTTGATCTTTGTTTGGACAAAAGGACGACCACTAAAGCATCCTATACTCAATAACCGTTTACCGAAGGCAACCAAGTGGGAGTGTACCCTAGGAGTGCGCATGTGCAAGTGATTCAATTTCAGTTCATTTATCTTTGCACATTTAGGGTGATCTAACTGTTTTAAAATTAATCATACATTCTTATCATGCATCCTAATATCATACATCTAACAGTTAATAATTGGCGGAATTTAAAATGCGGAAATTAAACTACGTTATTACAAGGCTTCGGGTATTTACAAAGCCAAAAACAAACCCTTTGAATAATAAAGCGATAAAAGAAAATAAAGGTCCTAATTAACTATTACAACTAAATTGAAAGACAAGTAAAAAGTAAAAATAAAGAAGAGAAAAGACTTCTTCGATCCATGCCATGGACTCGTTCGATTCACCCTTCTTTGGCCTTCTTTCAACTGAGCTAGGGAATGGGTGTGAGTAGCTTTCGATTGGGCTTGAGAATTGACGGGGCAAGCTTCGATTTGCACCCTTTCTTGCCTCCTTCGATTGGGTTTGGGAAGGATATGGGTAGACTTCGATTGCAGGGAGAAGGGGGGCTTTGATTCAGAGGAAGAAGGTTGCCTTTCGATTCTATGAAGGGTGTTGTTGGAAAGGCCTGAAGGATCACCTGTGAGGCGTTGTATCTGTAAAAATATGTTAGCAAAATAAAACATATGACCTGGGTATCGAAACCCAGGTCCTTCGATCCTGTGCGCGTTGGATCTTTTTAGGCTATATCTGTAGCAAGTGTTAGCAACAAAAAAACATGACCTGGGTGCCAAACCCAAGCCCTTCGATTCTGTCTAGAATGACAAATCGAATGAAACAACAAATATGGATGTGTTATGTAAATACAAAGTTTGACAATTTACCCTCTCTTACCAGTAGTTGGAACCTTCGATTTGACAATTTATCTCTAGAATTCAGACACTATTAAATAATCATCCTAGATAAGAATTCAAGCAGTATATGTCTATAGAAACTCAAATCCCTAGCAAAGAGTAAAAATCAAGGATAAAAATTGACAAATATTTGTAAATCAAGTTTTATATAACGCCAAGGGCGACAAATATACACGAGTTCAAAGAAAATACATATACAAACCAAACCAATAGAGAATACACAAAGAAAAAGAGAAATGAATCGCAAATCTATCGGTTTGTCACCGCTGATCGAAGAGAAATCCACCCCAGATCATCCATATGCAAGCTTCATAGTTGTTATCTAAGCTAATCCTAACAAAATTGGAGGTTGATGAAGTTGGGAGCGGAAACTTCCCCAAAACCATAACCTAACAAATGAATGAAATAAAGTTATAAAATAAATCTCAGTTGATCGCACTAAGCGGGCCTGGTGCACTAAGCGCGACTTCTTTATTTTACACATCAAACCACCCTAAACCGCGCTAAGTGTGATATCCCCGCTAAGCAGGCTTCAAAACAATGCTTCTGCCAAAATGTCAAAACACAAGTAGCACGCTACAAAATGTATTGAGCACACTCGCGCTTAGCGGCCTTTTACGCACTAAGCGAGCTTTCCTGGGCAAAACTTGTCTTTTATTCTGCAAACACACATTTGGAGCCGTGCCTTCGACACTTTATTCCTCTATGCTCCAAAATGCAACAAATACCTACAAAATGAATGGAAAAACATCAAACAGTACACTATGTACACAAAAACCCAAATAAACACAAACTAAACGTATTTACACAAAAGTAGAGTTTATTCAATGATATTAACAACAAAGAGTCAATAAGTGCAACAAAAAGTATATACAAAAATAACTATAATTTGAACTTATCACTAATCTACGCAAAACAAAGTAAAACTCCTCATCTAGTAGTAACTCTAATTTTTGGTACCTGAGCAATGCCGTATAAAGCATCATTCCAACAAAAGGGCGAGTCATCATAACAATATAAAAGGATATATAATAATGAGTAAGCAATAATTTAATACACATAGTTACACATATTATATCTCACACCGACATATCAACGACATTCATCATATCAAAAATACTAATCATATGCACACACATCATCTTCATATCATGACATCGACAATTAAACAATGCAAAGTAATGAAACTGACCCTATACATATGGTACCATCAGGGTATAATCCCTCTCCATAAATCCAAATCCAGGCTATCAACATAGTTCTAAAATTCAGGCCAACAACATAAGCCAAATTTGGGCTATCAATGATGCATGTATCACTGGCATGCAACAACAAGATTATGCAATTACACGGCATAAGCCCTCAACATAAAGCCAATCCAGGAAAACAATGTCATCATAATAATAATGAAATACAATGTGTAATTCATCCATACATCATTCACATACAATGTGCAATTCATTCATACATCATTCACAAAGGATCACTATGTTCAATCATCATCATATACTTCACTATTCATCAGACATTGACACTCAAGGCATAAGTCTCCAACCAAAAAATAATTCACCTACTATTATCAAAATTATTATCATATTGTATAAAAAAATTTAGCGTTTCAACGGTCCGAATGACGCGTCAAACAGAAACCTGAGTCAAAAATTATGAACTTTACAAGTTTTTGAAAAATGTTGTTAGCTTCAGGAAATTGATTCCCCTGATATTGAAAATCGATTTCCACACTCTAGCAACTGCGTTTTTGACAATTTTAGTTCAATAAATTGATTTCCTCAATACTGTAAATCGATTTCTACAGTGTGACAGTGAAAAATCCTGCTATTTTTTTCAGTTACGAGAATCAATAGTTTTAACCCCAAAAACCCATTTTTTGACATCATACCAAAAATTTAATCTTCTCAAAATGAACCTAAGCAATACCTAACATCCCCATTCCTTCCCAAACACAAATCTTCATCAATTTCATAGAAATTTAATCACAAATCACCACAAAAACATCAACATTATCACATACATACAAAACCCCAAATTGAACATCACAAAAATCATACAACTACGAGTCCTATAACCACCACAATCCATCAATACATATTCCCTTATAGATTTAGAACCCCACCCTTATCTTGGTTGATGATTCTTATTTATTCTACTGATTTTTTTTGCCCTAACTTATACGCTCTTCTCCTTTCCTCGTTCTCTCTTTTCTCTAGTTTCTACGATCGATTAAAACAATTGTTTTCCCACTCCCTTGTTCTTTCCTAATAATAACCCTTGGACCCCTAAATTGTAATTCCCACATTAACCTTCCTCAAATTAAATTATTATTTAAAAATCTAATTATTTAACCCCTAACTATATCCCAATCATCATTATAATAATATTAATAATTCTAATAATACTTTATTATATATCTACCTTCATCCTTATATTTTTATGATATCTATCTTACCCTAAGACATTTAAAAGCCACCAACCCACATCACATTACATAAACACACCTCATCACATAATTAATTTATTAAAATAAATGCGATAAAATGGGGCATTACAGTAATTGGTGAGTTGCAGGTGGTGCGTGATTTTCCTGAAGTTTTTCCAGATGATATTTCAGATGTGCCGCCGGAAAGAGAAGTAGAATTTTCTATTAATCCCGTTCTTGGTACCATACCTATTTTAATGGCACCATATCTACTATGGGCATCTGAATTAACAGAATTGAAGAAGCAATTAAAAGACTTGCTTGAAAAGAAATTCGTGATAACCAAGTGTATCACCTTGGGAGCTCCGATGTTGCTAGTGAAGAAGAAAGACGATAGTATGAGACTGTGTGTAGATTACTGATAATTGAATAATGTGACAATAAAAAACAAGTATCCATTTTCGAGAATAAACGACTTGATTATTTAGTGTGTGGGTGCATGTGTGTTTAGCAAGATTAACTTGATATCGTTTTATCATCATATTCAAGTTAAAGATGATGATATTCAAAAGACGGCCTTTAGGACTCGATATAGGCATTATGAGTATACTGTGATACTGTTCGAAATTTCTAATGCACCAGGCCTATTTATGGAATACATGAATAAAACTTTTCATCAGTATCTGGACAAGTTCATTGTGGTTTTTATTGATGACATTTTGATTTACTCTAAATCAGAAGAAGAGCATGATGAACATTTGTGAATTATTTTGAAAGTGTTGAAAGAGAGGAAATTATATGCTAAGTTGTCGAAGTACGAGTTCTGGTTGTAAAAGGTTAGTTTTCTCGGCCATATTATTTTAGGTGATGGTATTGTTGTAGATCAATCCAAGGTAGATGCAATGTTGCAGTGGGAAGCTCCAAAATCAGTTATGGAAATTAGAAGCTTTTTGGGTTTAACTGGTTATTACATAAGGTTTATTGAATGCTTTTCTAAGTTATCACTTCCGTTAACTCAACTGACTTATAAAGACAAAGTGTTTGTGTGGGATGTTCAGTATGAGGAAAGTTTTATAGAGCTGAAGAAGAAATTGACGACGACTCTGATTTTGATATTACCTAATCCAGAAGAATCTTTTATTGTGTATTGTGATGCATCTAAATTGGGTTTAGGTGGTATGATTATGCAAAATGACAAATTAGTGGCTTATGTGTCGAGGAAATTGAGGATTCATGAACGAAATTACCCTACACATAATTTAGAACTGGTTGCAGTAGTGTTTGTGCTAAAGATTTGAAGGAATTACCTATATGGCTCTAGGTTTGAGGTGTTTAGTGATCACAAGAGTTTGAAGTATCTATTTGACCTTAAGGAACTGAATATGAGGCAATGAAGATTGTTAGAGCTGTTAAAAAGATTATGGCTTTGGTTTGAACTACCATCCAGGTAAAGCTAATGTTATAGCAGATGCCTTGGGTCGGAAATCATTACATATGTATGTTACGATGGTTAGGGAGTTAGAATTGATTGAATAACTCCGAGATATGATGTTAGTCTATGAGTTGACACCATAGAGTGTGATGCTGGGTATGTTGAAGATCAGCAATGATTTTCTGGATAGTATTAGAGTAGCTCAGAAGTTAGATGTAAAGCTGGTAGACGTGATGGTTGGGAGTAATCAATCTAAAGACAATGGTTTTAAAGTCGGTGTGCAAGGTGTGTTGAGATTCTGCGACATAATTTATATTTTGGATGACTCTAAGTTCAAAAAGATGATTCTGGAAGAAAGTCATAGAAGTAGTTTGAGTGTCCATCTGAGAGCTACTAAAATGTACCAAGACTTGAAGAAGTTATTTTGGTGGCCTGGATTGAAACTCGATGTGGCAAAATTTTTGTATGTGTGTTTGACTTTTCAAAAGTCGAAAGTCGAACATCAGAAACCTGCAGGGTTGATGAAACCGTTAGATGTTCCAGAATGGAAGTGGGATAGTATATCAATGGAATTTGTGACAGGATTGTCAAGTACTCCAAGAGGGCATGATACAATTTGGGTGATTGTTGATAGGCTGACGAAATCAGCTCATTTCATTCTGATTAATATCAATTTTCCTGTACAAAAGTTGGCAGAGATTTACATTCGCTTGATTGTGAAACTTAATGGTGTTCCGTCGAGTATTATTTCTGATAGAGATCCAAGGTTTACCTCTAGATTTTGGAATAATTTGCAGGATGCGTTGGACTCTAAGCTGAGATTGAGTTCTGCGTATCATCCACAGACGGATGGACAAACGAAGAGGACTATGTAGTCGTTGGAGGATTTGTTGAGAGCTTGTGTTCTTGAACAAGGACGTACTTGGGATATTTATCTTCCATTGATAGAGTTAAATTATAACAATAGTTTTCATTCTAGTATTGGAATGGTACCTCTCGAGATATTGTATGGTCGAAGGTGTATGACACCTTTGTGTTGGTATGAATCTGGTGAGAGCGTAGTGCTTGGACCTGAGATTGTTCGGAAAACTATGAAAAAAGTGATGTTAATTCAGGATAAGATGAAGACTTCACAAAGTAGAAAAAAAGTTACCATGATAAGAGAAGAAAGGATCTTGAGTTTCAAGAAGGAGACCATGTATTCTTGAGGGTTACTCCGGTAACCGGTGTTGGACGTGCTTTAAAATCGAGAAAACTTACTCCTCGATTTATTAGTCCATATCAAATTTATGACATGGTGGGAACTGTTGCGTATAGAATGGCTTTTCCCTCTAATCTGTTGAATTTTCATGATGTGTTCCACGCATTACAACTCTGAAAGTATATTTCAGATCCATCTCATGTGATTCCAATGGATAATGTACAAGTGCAGGATAATCTTACTATTGAGACCGTACCTGTGAGGATTGAGGATCGTGAAATAAAGAAGCTGAGAGGTAAAGAAATATCTCTAGTGAAGGTTGTTTAGGGAGGAGCTGTTGGAGAGAACGCGACGTGGGAATTGGAAAGTAAGATGTGAGAGTCTTACCCAGAGTTGTTTGTATAAGGTAATTTTCAAGAACGGAAATATTCTAAGTGGGAGAGAGTTATAACACCTCAAATATTATATTATTATTTAAATTGTGTCATTGTGATTTATGTGATTTAATTGATGGTTTGATGGCATGTTGAAGGATAACGTTGGGTTAAATAAGATAATTAGAATTATTGAATATACATGATAATTGTAATTATTTGGATTTATTTTAATAATAAAATAAGGATAATATGAGGTGTAGAAATGTTAAAAGTATTATGGTAATATTGAGTGGATTAAGTAAGGATAAGATGGGAATATCATATTAAGGGTCCAAGGGGTAAAGAGGACTTAAGGTAAAATTTGGAGCGTGAACATGTTATTGGAACGATCGTACTCTGAGAAGAAACATAAGCAGAGAAGTGAGAAAAGCTAGGGCAGAGGAAGCCATTGTTGAAGTTAGGAACCGTCAATCCAAGGTAAGGACGGGGTTCCAACTCTCTAAGGCTTTGTGTAATGATGATTATGTAGGAGTAATTTGTTTATCACCATTGGTAGAGTTTTAGGTTTTTTTGGATTTTTGTGAATGAGTTGATGGGAAGATGATCCGTGTTGAAAATTGTGTTTTATGTTGTGCAAAAAGCTATGATTTAATGCCTAAAACATATATGATGATGTGTTGTTATTATGGTATGATAAAGTATGATTTTTTGGTGAATTGGGAACTGTTATCATGTAAAATTGTAGGCAAATTGGGACTGGTTCAATGCAGGATTATAACAACAAATTTGCTGTCAGGCGAGCTTCGCCGAGCGAGTCACTTACGTCGTCGGCGCGAGAGCATTTGCCTAAGCATCGCCGGACGAGGGAGCGGGCGAAGGACATGGAAGAATGAGGTGCTTCTGGAAAAATGTATGGGAGTGTAAGCCTCGCCTACGCTTCTCCGGGCGAGCATCGGGCGAAGCAAGCTTGTAGTAGGATTTTTTTGAAAACTTCAAAAAATCATAACTTTTGATTCGGGTGTCCGTTTGACGTACCGTTTAAACCATCGAAAATCTAAGAACATTTTCTACCTTATAAAAATAATTTCAATCCCAGTAGGTGATTATTTGTTGGAGACTTATACCTTTCTGTATGTAATTTTGTCTATCGGGTTGAGATATATGTATGTACTTATGTATGATGATGATGTGTGATGTTGTTTGAACTGTATGATTGATATGTCGTATATGTGGGCAGATGGTGACCTTATTGGTGTGTCATATTAATAGATATAGATATACGTGTGTTGTTTTGTTGCATGGTTCTGCGATATCCATTCTCCATTGTGGACTTCAATCGTCTTTGTTGGCCCTGATCCTAGATGGCGCGGATCGGGAGTGATGTTGTTGGCTCTGGTCCTAGATGGCGTAGATCAGGAGCGAGGTGAACCAAATTGTTCACGATATTGGTGGCTCGGGTCCTAGATGACGTGGATTTATGAGTGATATTGGTATCACATGCATTGAGTCTGTGAGTCAATCTTATTGCATTGCATTGTTGATAACATGACGTTTGTATTGCATAATTGGTGTATGTGCTACACGATAATTGTTGATACATGCGATGTATTATGCATGACCGTGTAGTATTATAAGATAAGACTGTGATTATTATGTGAAGGTGTGAGATGTGAAATGCGTGACTATGCATGATTTACTTGCTGTATATTCATTATTATGCATTCTCTTATATTGTTGTGATATCTCACCCTTCTGTTGGAATGATACTTTATACATAATCGTACAGATAGTCAGGAGTAGTCTAAGGCTGCAAGGATCAGAAGATGTTGCTCTTCACTTTATTTTAGAGTCGGCGTCATTGCTCTGATATGTAACACCGGAGGAATGAACGTTGTTTATTTTGTTGTTTTCAGAAATGGTTTGGAGTCTTAGGAACTCCTAGTATTTGATTAAATGTTAATTTAAATTCAATTATGATTCTTTTTCGTTGCATTAATAAAATTTGAAGTTGAAACTATGTTACTTGTTTTGGTACATCAGAAAATCAGTGTTATGTATCATATATTTTTTATGAGCAGGTACTTGTATGTTTTGAATAAATGTGACATCCCGATTTACCTTCAAATTACTCTAATATTTAATTATTATTTACCAGATAGTTTGAGGTGTTACAGTCGTGGCTTACCGTAGACAAATGAGGAATCAGAGTGTCAGGATTAGACATACATAATAGAGTATGCATTGAATTATATTTTGTTTAATTTTAATCAACCTTCAGAACAATTATTGTACTACTACATTCAGTTTTTATAATATTCAGTTTTCATATAGCTTTATCAGTTCTATAATATTCATTTTTATTAATCGTTGAAATATATAATGACAAAGATATTGCCCTAAAAACACATTTTTTTAGTGAACGTGTCATAGTTAACTATTTCTCTTATAATTTCTAAAAAATAATTTTTTTCTCTTATATATATATTTTTATTTTATTTCCACTTTTTAAATATATAATCTCTCAAAAAAGAAAATCATATAATGTCATAGTAAATCACTCTTTTCTTTTGTAAAAACGAAAAAACAAATTCTATTTTCTCTATTATCCACTAAATTCCATAAATATTTGGTGCAATGACAGATTTAAAAGTCACAACATCCTTTAAAGGCAAAGATTCTTTTTTTTTTTTTTAATTTTATTTTTAAAAGTGTTTAATTTTCCTAATACGAACAAAAAGTAAGACATCCTAAAATTTAATTAATTTTTATCACTTATATACTGATTAAAATAATTAATTATTTGTATATACATTTATTAATTTTATTTAAAAGTTTAAATTTATCTTTAATGTTTCCTTTAATCATATTTATATATTTTTTGTTTTATTTCATTTAATTACATTTTATTTAACTGTATTATAAAATTATTAATTGTGAATGACAAGTTTGGTAAAATATCATTAAATATAGTAAAAATAACTAATTTTTAAATATAAAATTATCTAAACCCAAAAATAAAAAACATAAAATATCAAATAAGACATACTTAAAAAAGAAATTGATTGTATGCAATTCTAATAGATTTCTTTTGTTTAATTGACCAGTTATAATTCACATAATGAATCGATTAATCTGATTATGATTTTGAAGTAAGATTTATTGGTCAAATCTTATTTCCAACAAAATCGAACTCGCGGACAATTCATCTTGTAGAAACTCTTTTCTCATTGAAATTCAAATACTTAATTATTCTAATAGATATTTAATTAACTGTATATTACCTTCTATGATTAATAACTTAAATATTTTTTTTGTAAGTTAAATAAAAATTTATAAATTTAAAAATTTAATAGAAAAAAATACATTTACATCAGTCACATGTATTTCTTTAAATTACAAAAATATTTTAAATTTAACTATATATCATGATATATTAATAGTTTTTTTTAAATTGAATGAAAATATAAAATTAACATATATTATTAATGCATGTCTATTAAACTGATAATCTAAAAATAAAAATTATCAATTTTGTTTACATGTAAGAGAAAAGGATGATAGGGATAAATTACTTTTACACAAAATTTTAAATTTTTAAAAAAATATCTCAAAATGATATATTTTTATTAAATAATTGTGTAAGATTTTTTTATATCGATCAAATCATCAAGTGTATCTCTATTAAATTTCATATACAAATATAAATAATATTTTTTTAAAAATATCATATTTAAATGAAAATAAAAGATATAACAGATAGTATAAAATAATTTTACATGGTTATTCAATAACAACTATATTAAATATTAAATTATATAATTATTTTTAAATAAGTTATAGGACTATATTATTTTTTATAGTGTCAATTTATTATTTTTTAACTCTATTTTTAATACAGGTAATTTTTTATATTTTAATTTATAATAATTTTTTTTTGTTCTAGTAATTACTGGAGGAAAGGGTAGCCGTCCTAGGCGTGAGACACTGAATTGAAAAGCCACCTAAATTCTTTCATCTATTTCACCTAAATTCCCTCTTTTACAATTATCTCATCAAATTTATCATGAAGACGACCTTATAACTATTTTTAATTCCATTTTAAACTTTAAATTTAAATTTAAATTCCCCCTGCATTCTCATTCCCTTTTTATTTTGATTTCCCTATTTCACACGTACAGCAACAATAGAATCAAACTACACAAGAACCACATTGCTCCCAAAATTAGCATATAACCGTCTTTCTCATTACAGAAGAATCTTCCACAGAATAATCGCTTTTTCGTTCTTTTCACGTTTGTTCCACTTTGAGTAAAAAAAATCGATTATCACTTACATTGTTATCATCACTGACTTCAGATTTCTTTGCCAGATCTTGCGGCGTTCAATTAGGGCTATTTCAGGTATGAATAATAATTTGTTAATGTTTGAATCGTTGTGCGATGTTTCCTATGTGATTGGGTATGGAATGTATTGCGGATATTAATATTAATATTGTTATTACTAAGTTGCATATGTGTTATTTGCGGCGATTATTAGGGGAAATGCACATGTTTAATGTTTTTCTTGCTTATTCATTATGTATCATTTTTATAATTGCAACTTGTTTTAAAAAATTGGGTATTGGGGATGTTTTCATTCTGCAATTAGTCAATTTGATTTATTTGATTAAATAATGTTTGAAGTTTCTATAACTCTTGTTAAAGGTTGTAAAATTGATCTGGTTCAAGTTGAGTTTGGAGTGAAGAGATTCGTGTTCGGATATTTTAACTGTAAAAGCAAGTTTGATGTGAAACTTAGTGCAAAATTTTCAACCTAAAGGCTACTTTTTATCACTTCTAGTCAAAACATGGTTTGAAGGAAAATCGATTCTGATATGAAATAGTCAACTTACCAAAACCACGTTTTCCTGGGGAAACGTGATTTCCCCATCCCCTGTCGTTCCTCTAAATGCAGTATGTTTTATTTCTTGGGTTTGACTTGGCAATTGTTAGTATGTTGTATTTCTTGGGTTTGACTTGGCAATTGTTTGTAACCATGTTGAAATTGGAGTGAAATTATGGTGACTCTATAAGCTACTCGTTGAAGCTTCAGTTCTGCTGCCTGGTGAAAGGAATGCACTGTATTTTCAAACACTCTTAGATGGATAAAGGAGGAAAGCATTTAGCTTATTAATTGATACTACATTGATATGATGCGTGGTTTAGATGCAGACTACTAGGACTACTAATTTATACTACCAATGTAGGTCAAATACTATTGAAGAACAGTCAACACACAGGCAACTCAATAAGATTACTAAACAAATATGAGTCGGGAAACACTAAAATTTCTAGTATTGTAAAGCATCCCTTTAAGTTGAAGCTTAATAGGCTCTCTGCATGTCATAGATAAACACACTCAAAGAAGAATCTAAAAATAGTTTGTTTTCTTCGTCATGAATAGATGCTGCAATGGCAACTGAGCAAATGTGACATACTACTAATCACTGAATATTTACGGAAAACAATGCATAAAAATGACTAGGGTCCGTAGTCGGAAGAGTAATTCAGAATGTTGCATGGCCAAGAAAATTCAATATGATGTTGCTGAAGAGACAGTATAAAGGATAGCAGAGGAAATGAGACATCCTAAATGTTGAATAACTTTTGGAGAATCATCAAAATAACATGAATGGGATGGCTTACTTGAAAAAGTGTTCAGTATATTGAATGGCCAATTAGCCAGGAATGAAGAGACATTGTAAGAAAGCAGATGTATCCTGACATCAAGCATTCTTACTGAGACCGAAACATCTATAAATCAACTGAAAAACTTCATTGGAAGCATAGAATATTAAGGAAGACCAAAAATCTTGAAATACTAAATGCAGCTTGAAATTGTGTGCAGTTGGAAAATAATACAGCCTTAACAATGGCAGTTAGAGCCAAACAGAACCAAACAGAGAATATCATAGCCAATAGGAAAGAAACCATGACAATGTAGGAAAGGAACCAAACCATCGATGGACACAAAGCTGGAGCGGGGAAACTACATGTGTGGTGTGTGGACTGGGACGTCGATTTACCAAAGTATTTCACAATGGGCAAGTAGTTTCCCTGTTTCAGGTTTGTATTTGTAGTTAATTCAGGATTATTTTGTAAGGATTTCATCTTATATTTGTTCATTGTATTGTATAGAATAGGACTATCTTATTTTAGGGTCCTTGGTTATGGTGGGTTTATATCTATAGACATACAACAGTTTTTTCGCAT
The DNA here is from genome assembly GCA_948472305.1 of Vicia faba. NCBI lineage: Eukaryota > Viridiplantae > Streptophyta > Magnoliopsida > Fabales > Fabaceae > Vicia > Vicia faba. Next base: position 1,141,341,508 of record OX451741.1, read on the forward strand.
AATTATATGATAATTGAGATTTGCTTTTTCTTCATTGAGTTCCTGAATTCCTATAGGAGTACTCTCCCCTAGTCTAGTACTCTAGATTTATTGTTCTACTTCTACATAAGTAAACTCAATGCATAACCTACTTGCCGAACATATATCTTCATTTAATGTGATGGAATCTGGCATGGAATTTTTCTACAAAGTAGTTTTCCTCTTTGCAAACTTAATGCCATCTTGATCTTGAGCTTGGACATAGCCAATTATTGGGAACTATCCCAGTATTCTGTAGTTAGCACTTAGCAGTAGCATAACGGTTTTGGAGTGACCATAGAAATGGTTAAAACTGAATTAACAAAGTTAAGATCAATCCAAACGATGATTGACAACAGACGGTGAAGAGGCAACAGAGGAAATGAGACATCCTATACACGAGGGGCTGAAGTAGTAATAAGGAATTCCAAAGCAGTGATATCTTGAGTTAGGCATTATGTTGAAAGATGCAAGCTCTTTGCAAAATTAGCTAATTAAGCATGCAGTACAACTGTAGAAGTAGTAGAAGCCTGACCCTGTGGGGCTACTAATAGCACTTCTAATATATCAAGTCTTATGTTCTAATGGGGATATTTGGGAAGCACTATTCGAAAATCTAATATTTTTTTCACACTATGGTGTATTTTTCCCCTTTGTTATATAAAACCATTTTCTGGTTCCATTTTAACATGTTTAGTTCTTTGTATTTTTAATAGGGCTTGTTTTCTTGTAACAACCATCTTTTGCGTCTTGTATGGAGGATACATCCCACTTGCTAAATAGTGAAGTATAGCTCCTCTGTATAGTTTATGTTCATACAATCAGAAAAGTGTGGACATGATGGGGACCAGTACTCGCAGGTCTAATATTTTCAACTGACTTTTTGTTGTTTGTTCTTTTAGAAATTTTTGTATGTGCCAATTAATATTTCGTACCTGTGTTTAAATGCAGTTTGTGTCTTGTTTGCTGCAGTTCTACCAATAGAAAACCAAATGAAAGTATGAGGCTTGTTCTGACAACTTTTGCTGGAATACTTTTTGGCTTCTTTATAGGGATATCATATCCAACATTAACTACAAAGGTGCAGACTGGGAACGTCTTCTTTTTGGGCATACCTTATGCTTAAGTGAACTTAAAAGATTCTTTAATGTTGTTGTTGAACTTAATAATGGAACTCTAATGGTGCTTACCAATTTGCAGTTGAATGTCTCATCTAACCTGCTTCCCTCCATTGACGTGTCTTCCATTGAAGACGAATATGAAAGTGGCAATGCTCGGTCTTTTATGAAGAACAATAGCAGCGCCTCATCAAAATATCAGTTATTAAATGACACGTTGAAGGTGCACTTTTGATCCTGTCATGAGATAGAGCTAATATATAGCTATAATGAGAATCAGAAGACCTTTTGCTTCTTTTTGGTGATGGTTTTTGATAGTGCAGAGAAGAGAATAAGAATATCATAGGAAACTGAAATATATAGATTATATTAAAAATCGATTGAAAATCAAGAGACTAAGCTCTCTGATACTTTTTCTCTCCGCCTTACCTCTAAGATACTAACAGAATTCTTGCTATGTTTGTTTATTCTTCTCTCCTCCCCTATATTCCCCTAAATCTAGCTAACGGCCAGCTAGGAAGTTACCTCATTCTCTCTCCTCTTCCCTTTCTTTTTCTTACGCTCACAGGCTCTCCAAATTATGGGCTTGTCATGCTTCATGACCACTAAAACGTCCCCTTCTATCCCTGTCCAACTATTGAGCATCCTATCCACTTTTGAGTATGATTCTGTATTTTATAAAAATGGGAATATGGTCTGTTAATGCCCAAATAATGATTGCTTCATGTTTTCATTTTTGCCTGCAGATTTGGATTCCATCAAATCCAAGAGGTGCAGAAAGATTACCTCCTGCGATAATTGAAGCTGAGTCAGACTTTTATTTGCGCAGATTGTGGGGTCAGCCTAGTGAGGTAACTATCATAAAATGACTTATGTGCTTTGAAGACATATGAAACATATTGCATAGAAAAAATGCTGTTAAATACATAGATTAAAGCCTTGTTATGACAGTTACTAAAACTTGTAAAAGGAGTCTTCCCGATTTTTAAGCATATTCTTTGTTTTCTTTCCTTAAAATACTTGGCTTAAAACCGTAAATCCAATACTGAAACAAGTTGAGAAAGAAAGAATGCAGAAAACTTGTGTGGCTTGCAACATGTGCGCTTTTGTTCAAGCTTGAGTTTATGCTCCTGGTATCAGGCTAATCTTATTCTTGCACTGGAGAGGCCTCAAATTTTATTTTATTGTAGTAGGTTATGTATATACACAACATTTGATTAAGTTACCATTCACAGGATTTAACTTCAAAGCCGAAATACCTCGTGACCTTCACTGTTGGTTATGATCAGAAACATAATATTGATGCAGCTGTGAAAAAGGTCATCTCTCAGTTTCTATCTCTCTCCCATTGCCTAAGCTTGTGTGCATGTCCTTAAACTATATCTGTTACATGGAGCAGTTTTCAGGGAATTTCACAATTCTTCTGTTTCATTATGATGGCCGAACAACTGAATGGGACGAGTTTGAATGGTCAAAGCAGGCTATTCACGTGAGTGTTCGCAAACAGACGAAATGGTACGAGTCCATTGCTTGAACATGAATATGTATGAAGAATTTCGTTGTGACTTCTACCATCAATTTTGTTTGCCTAACTAAAAACAAAACATTTTGCCATTTCATATTTTCAATTATGTCATGATATTAAAAATTTAATTGTTTTCCCTCCTAGGTGGTATGCTAAACGGTTTTTGCATCCTGACATTGTGGCACCATATGACTATATTTTTATGTGGGATGAAGATCTTGGCGTTGAGCATTTTAATGCAGAGGAGTGAGTATTTGATATGATACGATACCATAGAACACATTCAGAATTTAGTTTTGATATTATTGTTTCATATTTTAAACACTATCAACTGATTGTATATTAATTCTTTGTTTAACAATTTTAATTTTTAATTTTAATTGCTGTCATGGTCAAACTTGTTAAATGATTTGTTAATATGTGATTAGATGATAGTGTAGAAAACTTGTTTTATTTTTTAAAGGCAAAATCAAAGTGTAAAGAATTGTTACATTGACAGGGAACCAAAATCAAATCCATGAATAGCTAAGATTTCATTTCTGGTTTTACTCAAAAGGTTTGTTATACTCCTCTAATTTCAATTGCAGATACCTAAGACTGGTGAGGAAGCATGGGTTGGAGATTTCACAGCCTGGTTTGGAACCTAATAATGGGCTGACATGGCAAATGACAAAGAGAAGAGGTGATCGTGAAGTTCACAAGTAAGAATAACAAAAATTCAATCCCCGCTTTCTTCCAGTTCTTGTTATGTAAAATAATGCATTAATTGTTTATTTTTATTTTGAGTAAAACCAGAGATTATTTTTATTTTATGTAAGAATGACAAAAATTCAATCCCCGCTTTCTTCCGGTGCTTGTTATGTAAAAGAATGCCTTAATTGTTTATTTTTATTTTTATTAGAGAAACAGAGGAGAAACCAGGATGGTGCAGTGATCCTCATCTGCCTCCTTGTGCAGCGTAAGTATCAGTTGACGTTATCAATGGATTATCCACCCATACCATGATGCATCTGATTGTGCTATGCATGCAGGTTTGTTGAGATTATGGCTCCAGTGTTTTCACGTGATGCATGGCGCTGTGTGTGGCATATGATTCAGGTTCGAAGTATACTCTTTTTTTTAATCTACATTGTTTAGTTGTTTAATGTTTGTTTTAACATTCAATGGTGTCCTATAACTAATCCTGATTATAACCTTGTGGGTTCTTCAGAATGACTTGGTCCATGGGTGGGGTCTTGACTTTGCTCTTAGAAAATGTGTTGAGGTGAGTCGGTTTCTTAAATTTACTAATTTATCTAATTTATCTAATTTCTATTTGTTCCTAAAAAATCAATTCAAGTACCTTTGCTCTGTTATGCAGCCGGCCCATGATAAGATAGGAGTTGTTGATTCTCAATGGATTATTCATCAAAGTATCCCCTCACTTGGGAATCAGGTAATTTGGTTTCCATGATGATTCTTGCTAATCTTTATAATTTGTACTCATTGCAGTACTAAGATGCTTATTTGTTTTTTTGCGCTTTGGTAGGGAGAATCAACTTCTGGGCAAGCGCCATGGCAGGGGGTATGTTATGCATGTTTCATACATTTCAGCTTAACATCTTAATCTCTCTGGGTTCTTAATCAATTATATCTATCCCCTCGTGATTATTTGCTTGCTTCCACGCCTCTCTTACATAATAGTTGTCTTAATTAACCAATAAACTTATAATGGTTTAAACTATAAAAATATATGCCTTGATGGTTTCATGGTGTTGATGCTAGGTGAGGGAGAGGTGTAGAAAGGAGTGGACAATGTTCCAGAGTCGAATGGCAAGTGCAGAAAACGCATATTACAAGGCCGTGGGAATTGATTTGTTTAATTCAACTAATCCTTAGGGGACGGCGGCAATGACTGAAGAGGACTTGTACACAACCACCACTGCATTGTCTACCAAATTTTACACACAAATATAAATGTTTTCTTACACTCCATTCACAGAGGATTGTGTTTTGGTTAGTGATACTGTAGTAGCTAAGGACAAAACAACTCGATGTAGAATTTCAGAGCCGAGAGAGTTAGAAAATTAAATATAGGTAAACGTGTATCTGATTATAACGTTCTTTTAGAATCTTTTGCGTAGTTGATTTTGAACGGTATATGGATATCAGCCTAACTTCGTCAAACCACTTAAAAAAATAAAGTTCAAAGGATTCACAATTGAGTGGTGGAATGGTTGGTTGTTATGGCCACTAATTCTTTACGATTTTTATCATTATTATTTGTAACTTAGTGTTTAATGACAAGTTAGCCACCAGTTTCCTGAGTAAAGCAAGGAAGTAATATTATTAAAAAACACAAATTTTTTTAAAATTGTATCAAAATAATTTTTCCGATGGAGTAACATCGAAAAACATTGAACAATTTTTCCGATCAAAATAAATTGACTGTGCTCTGGCAAGTGTGAAAAACATCGAACAATTTAAGTAATTGCTTTACCGGCATTGTAAGTAAACAAGCACTCAATAACCGGCATTGCAAGTAGACAAGCACTCAATAAAGTTTTAAAAAATGTCACCTGCACCTGTCAAAAAAAAAAGTCACCTGCATGCCACTAGACTTTTTGTCAAACCTACATTAACAAACAATATTAAAATTAGGTTTAAGCTCTTTTCTCTCTTAGGGGTGCGTTACAGACGTCTAAAAATTTAAAATTGCTCTAAAAATAAAATTTAAAATTGCTCTTCATATATTTTCAAAGATGTATGTTTGGATACACACAAATTTTCGTCTTTCTGATATTTATTTTGTTATTTTGATATCTATTTTTTTATTTTTTAATTACATTTTTTTAAATTAATGTGGAAATTTGGATTTTTTATTTATTTTTTAATTTTTAAATACATTATATTTTTTAAACTTTTTTTAGTACTTTTTTGATATTTTTTAAATTATTTTTATTAATATTTATAAATCAATTTTATTAATATTTATAATTAAAATATTATTTTGGCCTTAAGTCCAATATACTTTCGGGGAGCCCACTACTTTATGTTTTGTAATATATATTGTAAAAGAGTTATATAAAACTCTTTCAATTGCTCAAAATGTTTTGATGTGGGACATCAAAAATACTTGCTCCACAACAATAATAATTTCATCCCTTCAACAATGCATTTCATTACACTTCCTGCATGTACGTTTTTCACTACACTTCATTCCACGTGTTTTCCAAATTTGCCTTGTTTTCCCTTCACATATCATATCATTAGTGGCATATAATTGGTGATGTGATAGGAGGTGTAATTAGATATTTTAAGTAGTAATATAATTATGTTAGTTGTTATTTTTAAATATTGTTGAATTGGTCTTTAATAGAGTTTAAGTCTTATAGTTAATTATCCATTGAGAGTTCTATATGTAGTGTCTATGACACATTAAGAATTAATCAATCAAATGAAAAAATTATTTTATCTTCCTTTATTTTATTTAGTCAGTTTAATGTTCTTCTCCCTTTAGTGTAGAAAATTCTAATTCTTAGCTCTTATAGGAAATTTTTCTATCAATTGGTACTTTCATTCTTGAATTTCAATCCTTCCATCTTACCACTCCATTATAGACACCACTCATTCATTTCCATCTTACCACTCCATCATAGACACCACTCCTACCACACCTTCATTTTCATCTTTCTCATAGAAATTTTTACACCTTATTATTCTAACGCCCATGTTTTATCATCATCCCCAAGTTTATATCTAATCGTACTTGATCAGAGTTGGACCGTCACAGCTGGCTTGAACTGAATTTGAAGAAGGTGGAGGGGAGGGGAGTTACCTGCAAGGCACTCCGATGATAAAGTGAGAGATGGAATGAACAAACGAATTGTATGTAGGTGTGAATGAAATGAATACATGACCCTCTTGAAATAAAAGGTATTTATAGCCTCCAGCGCTGGGGCAAGGTCCCTTTATTGGGCTGACCAAACAGGCCCAACAAAGGGACTGCCAGGTTCCACGTGGAGTAGTAGGGACCTGCACGTGGTCCCCTATTTGGGTGATGCTCTCCGCAGAAATAGGGAGGTGAAGACGCGATCTTCTCGGGACCCCGAGGACTCCGAGATATTCGGAGGTTGAGTTTGCCCTACAAGGAGTATGTTCGAGCAGGGCCTGGATTGAGATGTTCCTCGTCTGCGACGTCCCTTGTCAGGGACTCTCTTCATGGTCACCGGCGGGCACAATTGTGTTGATGACACCCACGATCGAGGCGTGTCGGGGATTCTAACACTCAGCGTGGTATGTTGTAAAGCTTGGATTGAGCTTCGCTGGTAATTGGGTTGCGGGCAGGCCCAGTCCAGAACAAGAGCCCCCCAAGTCGCTGCTTTTGGTACGAGAGTTGTGACTTGACTCAAACTCATTATTCTGCGAGGTTTGCTTGCACGACGCAGGGGCTTCCAACCTGGGAGAATAGGCATCGCCCGATTTGTGATTTTCCCCGTGCAGCGATCGAGGATCATTCGAGGAATTTTTGTGGGGAGGCGGTGATGCATCAGTTAGACACGTGGTGCGGCTCTTGGGAACCACAATGCCGACCTAGGGAGTAGGGCCATCATTGTCTATGTAAGTAGGCGACGAGGACGGGTGCGGTTCGTGGTTTCCTGATGCGACGTTTCATATTCCACGTCATCTCTATAAATAGGGCTCCAGGGCCCATAGTCTGTTTTACCTCTTTACGCTTCTCACACTTTCTCTGTTTTCACTTTCGTAAGTTTTCATAACGTTACTGAGACTGCCGCGCCGCTCGCCGTCTGATTACTTCCACCACCGTCGCTCTTCAAATTTTCTTCCAAGTAAGTGTCCTTTCTCTTTGATTTCTCGTGTTGTAGATAGTTTTGACGATGTTTTAGTAGTAGAAACTTGTGCCTAGGGGTTATGCCCAATATATTTAAGCGCGCTAGGCGCCTGATTCATGGTTGTGCCCGGGATATTCATAAATTTAGGCATATGGTTCCTGATCGTGCCCGTGACATTCATGCGTTTTGGCTGGTAGGTTCATGAACTTGGTCGGGAGATTCATCCTTTCGTTAGTATTTAGGCTAGTTTCCCCGTAATATTCTTGTACCGGGCCAACAAAATTTTGAACTTGGTCTCGGGATTCATGCTTCGCCCGGGGCACTCATGTTGTACTTGTGTCGTTCATGACTGATGTACGTCTGTCGCTGGGGGGTCGCTGTTTGGTTGAGATCCACTTGTTTTCCGTCTCTCGTGCAAATGGCTGTAGGCTCAATCTGAGTATTGTTTACTTCTCCCCGTCTTCGTGGCGGGCAAGCGGATTTGCTGTTGAATTCACCAGTTTCCTATACTTCGCAGGTAAATGGCCGACATATCAGAGTTCTCGGGGCGTGATGACGTCGAGGAGACAAGTACATCGGAAGAAACTATTACATTGGTCGACACCGTAGACGATCCCACGTTGGATTGGGTTGGTGCTGAGCCCTGGGGAATAACTTCGGTCTACAACCTTCGTAGTAGACAAGCTTATACCGTCGTCGAGTATGGCGGTGGTCAAGAAGGATTTCAAAGGAACTTTAAGATAATGAGGCCATCGAGGGATGCTCGCATCTGTTCGGAGTTCACGCAAGACGCATTCCCTATGTACGAGATCATCTTCAGAGATCTCAGGCTTCGGTTGCCCTTCAACGACTTCCAGATCGGGGTATTCAACCATCTGAGCCTGGCCCCCTCTCAACTCCACCCTAATACGATTGCCTTTCTCCGAGCATTCGAGCTCACTTGTTGCTTCCTAAGGATTGGGGCGACGATTTCCCTGTTCTTCAGGGTTTTCCACTTACAACGGCAGTCCCGAGGAGGGAAACACAGTTGGGTGTCCCTTAAGCAGACGAAGAGACTGTTTAGGATGTACATGGACTCCGTGCGAGATTTTAAAGACAAGTGGTATATATTGCAGCCGTCCACCCAGACGGCCTTAGATTCGTTGTTCGAACTGGCCACTGTGGTAGAGGATGGGGAGCCATGTTTGGACGCTGAGGGTAATCCCGAGGTCGGGCGAATCTCCAGATTTCCCATTTATTAGTGCTCAGATCATTATGACCATGGTCTTGGGCACTATCATAATCATGCTGGGGGTATGAGTGATGAGGACGAGGAAGCTTATGATGTCCTGAACAAGTTTGTTGATGGCTTCTTTCCTGCTCGGTGGGTCACTAGGGAAGGGGACGACATTCTTGACGAGGACGGCTATCCGACATTCGAGGCGCGTCCAATTAATACCAATGCGTTTGTCGAGTGCCAATCTTACGGGAAGGCCGTAGATCTCTTAGGTTTCTTGCTTTTCTCTTATTGTTATTCCTTTTTAACTGCTTCTAATGTACGTAGCTAACCCCGATTCGCTTCCCTTGTAGGTCACATGGCGGAGCGTCGTGAAAGATTGCTGAAGTTAACCCAGGACAAGAGAATCAATAAAATATTGGTGAGGCCGCAACAGGCCACGCGGATGGGCTCGCCTGCTGATTCGGGCAGGGAAGGATCCAGTGGGTCCTCGGGTTCTCCTGACACCGAATGCCAAACTGTGTTGGTCACCAGGAAGCGGAGTCGACCAGATGATGGGGCGGAAGTGACTGATGGAGGTGCCTCTGCCCGGGATTTCGGCCTACCACCATGCTTCGTGGAGAAAGACTTCTTTGAGGGGTTTCCCCTGACTGTGTCTGACAATGAGGCCGACATCATCAGGCGGCTTGACAAGGAAGGTCAGAGGAAACACCTTGCTGCTAGTATGGTTGGTGTGGTAAAGATGACCGAGACGGCGGTGGTCCTCGCGGGGGAAGGATCAGATTCCACGGACCGTGTTCGAGAGCTGGAGTCAGAGAAGGCGGCTCTTGCGGCCAAGTCTCGCAAGTTGAAGGCAGCCCTCGAACGCTCCGAGGAAATGTTCCGCGAACAGTCTAGTTTGCTGTCGGGGGAAAAGGAGAGGGCTGACAAGGCTCTCGAGGAGAGAGATTGCCTTCAACTTGATAGGGAACGGCTGGAGAGCGACAACCAATGGTTGTCGAGAGAGATTGAGGACCTGAAAGCCGCTATGCTGCCCGCCGAGGATGAGCCAGAGGGGATGGCTGACTTGCGTACGCGCTCAGATTTTATTGCTCGTATCCACCTCTTAGAATCAGATTGCATTGGCGCTTTGGCTGACGGGTTTGAGGCTGCGGTGAGTCAGCTATCTGTGCTAAATCCGGGCTTGAACACAGAAGGGGTTGGAGTTCTCCCCCAGATTGTCAACGGCCAGGTTGTGCCTCCCCCCGACTCTCCTGATGTGGACATCAGCACTCCGGGGAATGATTGACATTTTGTTGGTGTTTGGGTCTGCGCGCCCGTTTATTGTTTTTTTGGGGCCTGCGTGCCCGTACTTGTTTTTAGAGACTGCGTGCCCGTACTATTCTTAATTTTTTGGGCCGTCGTGCCCTGGACTGTAATATCGAAGATCACCGGCCATTGTGGTCGGTATATTGCTAATCCGTGTTTATGATTGCCTTTTCAACAGATGCTTTGTTTGCAATTACCCGATAGTATATAGGTATATGTTTGACTGTTTATAATGAATTTTTGGTAAAGTTTGTGCTTGAGTAGAGATATCCGTTCAACCCTCGTGACGGTTTGACGCACTTCGAAATGTGTCGAATATGTGGAGTGGAGTCCGCATGCCGGGTGTATGACCGCGATTGGGGTCCTATGCCTGCGGCGTGAACTGCCCATCGCGAGCTGGGTGTTCTGCCATGTGGGTACTTTGATAGTGGAGCTCGATCGAGGTGTCCCTGCCGGGCATTTGCGTTCGACTTATCAGGGTGAATGATGGTATGCCCTCGTTGGTCGGTAGGTCGAGTCCGTACCTCGACTCGCCTACGTGGCCGAGACTTTCCCTTTGTTGACTAAAGGTGAATGTTCGACGACAAAAGTTCAGAGTCGGTGAGGGCTTTAGCTATAGTACTGTTTCAGCTTTGCAGCATTCCAGGGTCGTGGTAATGGTTCTCCGTTTAATTGCTCGAGATAGTATGCTTCGGTGCCCGTCGTGCCCTGGACGCGATAAGGTCCCTCCCAGTTTGCGGCTAATTTCCCTTTGCGGGAATCTTCCTGGTTTCTTCGTAAGACTAGACTGCCTACCTGGAATTCGCGTCTGATGACCTTGTCGTCGTGACGCAGGGCTACTCATTGTTTCAGAGTGGCCTCGCACAGGGCTGCTCCCGATCGGATTTCCTCGACCAGGTCGAGCTCATCCCTCAGAGCCTCGTCGTTCATTTCCTCGTCAAGGGGGATCTCTGTTTGCCTAGATGGTTCCATGATCTCTACGGGGATGACTGCCTCAGTGCCATAGGTTAGTCGAAAAGGAGTTTCTCCCTTCGTCGAGTGGGGCGTGGTGCGGTAAGCCCATAGGACGCTGTGTAGTTCCTCAACCCATCCCCTTTTTGCCTCGCCCAATTTGCACTTAAGTCCCTGCAGGATGACCCTGTTGGCGGCCTCGGCTTGCCCGTTGGTTTGGGGATGCTCGACTGAGGTGAAATGTTGTTTGGTACCGAGTTTGGCGATGAAGCTTCGGAAGCCTTGGTCGGTGAATTGGGTACCATTATCTGTAATCAGCGGCTGCAGGATTCCAAATCGGGCGAGGACGTTTTATTTGTAGAAGCGGAGGATGTTATGGGAGGTGATTTTCGCAAGGGCCTCGGCCTCTATCCACTTCGTAAAGTAATCCACGGCCACAATGAAGAACTTGTTTTGGTACATTCCTTGCACGAATGGTCCGAGGATATCCATCCCCCACCAGGCAAATGGCCACGGGGATGACAGTATGTTTAGCTCGTGCGGGGGGGCGAGATGCATGTCGGCATGACTTTGGCACTTGTCGTATCTCTTGACGTGGTCTTTGGCATCCTGTTGCATTGTCGGCCAGTAGTACCCCGCCCGTAGAGCCTTCCTTGCATGGACTTGCCGCCCATGTGCTGGGCGTTAATACCTCGGATATTTCCCGTAATACCTCGGGGACTGTGGATTCGTCGATGCACTTCAAGAATGGGATGGAAAATCCCCTGCGATATAGTTTGTGCTCGATCACCACGTATGAGCATGCTCGTCATTTGGTTGCGGCTGCTTCCGTTCAGTCTGGAGGGAGTTCACCTTTTGTCAGGAAGTTGAACATCAGGGTCATCCAGCACGAGCTGTCTCCGATGGCGTTCACCTCGGGTGGGATTGAGGTTTTTTTGATGCTCGGGCGAGATATGGATTCTTGTATGATGGATTTATTTCCGCCTTTCTTTCTCATGCTCGCGAGCTTCGAAAGGATATCGGCCCTTGTATTTTGCTCGCGCGGGACGTGCAAAATTTCTGCTCGATCGAACTTCTTCATGTATTCTTTGACTAAGTTCAGGTATTCGATGAGGCTGTTGTTTTTAGCCTGATAACCTCCTTGGACTTGGGAAGCGACGAGTTGAGAGTCGGTGAAAATTTATACCTCACAGGCGCCTAGGTCCTCGGCTAGTCTTAGTCCCACGAGCAGGGCCTCGTATTCCGCTTGGTTGTTTGAAGTAGGAAAGGAGAGGGTGAGGGAGTGCTCGATCACCACACCTTCCTCGTTCTCTAAGAGGATCCTAGCGCCGCTCCCGGACGGGCTGGATGCTCCGTCGACGAAGATGATCCACTTGTGCTCTTTTCCCGCGGGGGGATTGTGTGTGGTCATCTCTGCGACAAAGTCGGCCAAGGCTTGTGCCTTTATGGCTTTCCTGCTCTCGTACAGAATGTCGAACTCAGAAAGTTCCAAGGACCACTTCAACATTCGACCTGCCATGTCTGGTCGACCCAGTAGTTGTTTTACTGGCTGGTATGTTCGTACTATGATCGTGTGCGCGAGGAAGTAGTGTCTGAGCCTTTTTTCTGTGTTGACGAGGGACAAAGCTACCTTCTCTATCTGTTGGTATCTAACCTCGGGCCCTTGAAGCGCTTTGCTCGTGAAATAGACAGGTTTTTGTCCGTTGGGCGTCTCGCGAATGAGGGTTGCGCTGACGACTTCGGCCGAGATGGCCAGGTACAGGAACAAAGGTTCTTCGTCGACGGGTCATGATAACACGGGCGGTTAGGATAGACTTTGTTTGAGATGGAGCAGCGTCTGCTCGCATTCCTCGGTCCATTCGAAGGCTGCTTCCTTGCGGAGGAGCTTGAAGAAGGGGAAGGCGTGCTGAGCGGATCTCGCAACAAAACGGGATAACGAGGTGAGCATGCCGTTCAGGACTTGTATGGATTTCTTCGATGTTGGCGTGGGGAGGTCTGAGAAAGCCCGACATTTGTCGGGGTTGGCTTCGATTCCTCGTTCTGTCAGGTAGAAGCCGAGGAATTTCCCCGCCTTGACTCTGAACGTACACTTCTCGGGGTTAAATCTCATTTTGCATTGCCTTGCTTGAGCAAAGACTTCCCTGAGGTGAGCGGCATGGTCGATGTCTGCTCGGGATTTGACGATCATGTCGTCCATGTATACCTCGAGCATATCCCCGATTTGGTTGTGGAATACTTTGTTCATCATCCGTTGATAGGTTGTCCTGCATTTTTCAGACCAAAGGGAATTACGTTGTAGTAATAGTTGCCCGAGCTGGTCATGAAAGCGGTGCAATGCTTGTCGCTTAATGCCATTGGAATTTGGTTATAGCCTGAATATGTGTCCATAAACGACAATATTTTATAACTGGTCGAGTTATCGACCAACATATCTATGTTAGGTAAAGGAAATGCATCCTTCGGGCAAGCCCGGTTAAGATCAGTATAATTAACGCACATTCACCATTTTCCATTATTTTTCTTGACAAGTACAAAATTTGACAGCCAAGTTGAATACAGGGCTTCAGAAATAAAATTTGCCTCTAGGAGGTCTTTTACAACTTTTTCAGCAGCCTCTGTTTTCTCCGGAGACTGCCTACGTCTATGTTGTACTACTGCCCTAGCGGCGGGGTCTATGGTGAGATGGTGACAGGCGACCTCAGGGTCGAGTCCGGGCATTCCGCAGCGCTCTACGCGAACAGGTCCGCATTCTCGTGCAAACAAGTTTTGATTTGCTTCCTTGCTAAGTCGGGGAGAACGGTGCCGATCTTCACTCCTCTGCTTGGGTCCTCGCCGAGGGGGACGAGTTCGAAGTCCCCATCTGGAATTGGTCGGAGGGGGATTTGCTCGCCGCTGGAAGGCTCATCCTGGTCGAAGCGGGTGTCGAGGGATATTTAGTCGACCTCTGGAGGGGTTCTCTGCTCTTCTGCCTTGACGAGCTCTGTCCTCTGAGGCTCTGGTCGTGTTGTCGCCGCTCTCTTGGAGGGCCTTGTGCTGGTGTCCACTGTATCGCGTCCCTTGGAAGCCACGTTAAAACACCTTCGGGCAGCTGCTAGATCCCCTTGGATGGTGGTGACTCGTGCCCTCTTGGTATAAAACTTCATTTTCAGATGAACGGTAGAGGGTACTGCGGTAAGCTTCGCCAATGCCGGCCTTCCCAGAATGCAGTTGTAGAGGGACGGGCAATCAATGACGAGGAAGCGCACCTTGACTTGCCTCGCTGTCGTATCCTCACCGAACGTGACCATGAGCTCAACGTATCCCCAAGGCTTAGAAGTTGAACCATTAAAGCCATGCAGGTCTGACCCCACGTAAGGTGAGAGGTGAGAGTCGTCGAGCTGCAGGGTTCGGAACAGTTGGCTGTACATTACGCCGACGGAACTCCCTTTATCGACGAGGATGCGGTGAATGTCAAAGTTGGCCATCCTCACTCTTATCAGCAGAGGAATGACCGAATTGGGGGCCCCTCCGGGGAGCTCTTCGAGATAAAAGGTGATAGGTTCTGACCTACCTTTCACCTTTTCAAAATTCACCGTTTGAGGGGGGGCCGTCTCGACCAACTCGCCCAGCTTCCTCTTGGCCGAGTTTATGGTCAGGTCATTGAAACCTCCACCATTGATGACCATGGCGGAGGGAAAGTGCTCCCACCTGCTGTGCGTCGATAGCGATTCTTGCATGTGGTCGGGGACGTAGAAGTCCTCGAGTCTAGTGACGAAGAAGGCTGCTTGGATGGGGACCGACTCGTTAGATGGTCGGGCATCCTCTTCGGCTTCTCTTGTCTCACGGGCGTCGCGACAAGGAGCGTCGTTTCGCCGGTACTGGGCGAGTCTCCCCCTTTTTTTGAGGGTCTCGATGGCGTCTTTGAGGTGGACGCAATATTCAGTCAGATGGTCGTGGCTCCTGTGGTACTGATAGTATTTGCTCCTGTCCACCCCGGGTTTGGCAGGAGCTGGTCGGGGACGCTTGACACCGCCATCTTTGAAGTCCGTACTTGCACACTCCGCTAAGATGCGCTTGCGGGAAGCCGTGAGTGGAGTGTACTCTGTGAAATGCCCCGAAGGCCCCCTCTATTCTCGGATATCCTGGGGTTTGTCGTCTTTTCTCTTTTCCCCGATACGTCGAGGAGGGATGGCCTCTTGGCGCGGGTTGCTGCTGGATCCGCGATTCTTGGGGTCTCAGGCTCTGTTGGCCGCTTCCCTTTCCTCGTAATCCATGTAGGCCCTGGCCTTTTCAAGGAGAGCATTAAACATTCGGGGTGGTTCAATCCCCACGGCCTTCCTGAATTCCGTGCCGGGGAGGAGGCCCCTCTCCAGCAGGTATCTCTTCATATGGTCCGTGCAAGGGACCTGGATGGCTTCCTGGTTAAAGCGGTTGATGAACTCTCTCAAGGTCTCATCCTGCCTCTGAACGACGGCCTCGAGCGCTGCTTCGGTCTTCGGTTGTCACCGAGACGCAGTGAATGAGCTAATGAATTGGTTTTTCAAGTTTCGCCACGAGGTAATTGACCCCGGGGAGAGACCCTTGTACCAGTCCATAGATGCTTTCCTCAGGGTCGTGGGGAATAGCCGGCATTTAATTGGTCCCCCGATGTTGTGGTAGTGCAACATTGCCTCGAACCCGTCTATATGATCGACCGGGTCGGCGACTCCGTCATATTCTTTCAGATGTGGAGGATTCTCCATGCCCGGGGGAATGGGCGCCTCCATGATAGCTTGTGATAGGGGACCGCGAGGGTCGTCCTCATCACTTCGCTCCGGGGAGCAGGACGGGGACCTGATGTATTGTTGGTCACGATGGCTCTGGTCGTGCTGGACGTTTCTCGAGTGATGTGTCCGTTGATAGGTTCCTCCGTGTCTGTCTCCGGGAGGTCTTCGTTCTTGCCGTGAAGAGCCAAGGTTTCTCCTTCCGGTCTCAATGAGTGGTTCTCTCTCCAAGGCGGGTCGCCGCCCGGGTTGTCGGGGTGACGGGCTTCGATAGGTGTCCCGGTCCTGTCTCCGCGGGGGAGATCGGGGACGTTCCTCCATTCTTCGAGGAGGTGGGGATTGAGGCCTCTTGTGTCTCCTCGGGGGCCTTCTGTCGTCCTCTAGTGCTCTCAGTCTTTCCCCCTGGGCAAAGATGAGGTAGTTGGTCTGGTTGATTTCCGCGAACATTGTCCTGGTCATGGCGTCTGCCCCGGCGGGGACAGGAACCTCATGGAATTGGGCGGCTAGATAGTTCGGGGGAATTGGATTATCTTCTTCGAGCCGAGGAGGGACTGATGAAGATGAAGCCGTGGCTCCGTCCCGATAGTTAGAGGGCCTGAGGATGGCTCCCCCTGGGAGTATATTATGGCCGGCGATGCCGGTGTTGTCGGGGCCGCCGTTTTTGTCGGCGAGGTTGTTGTTAGCTTCAACGACGCGGACGTTCTGGTTGTCCTGAATCTGGTCAACCATGACGGTCGAGGATGGTTTTAGCTTTTGTCTTTGCAAGTTTGTAAGACGGAGAAGCTTAGATTCCCACAAACGGCGCCACTGATCGTACTTGATCAGAGTTGGACCGTTACAGCTGGCTCGAACTGAATTTGAAGGAGGTGGAGGGGGTACCTGCAAGGCACTCCGATGATAAAGTGAGAGACGGAATGAGCAGACGAATTGTGTGTAGGTATGAATGAAATGAATACCTGACCCTCTTGAAATAGAAGGTATTTATAGCCCCCAACGCTGGGCCAAGGTCCCTTTATTGGGCTGACCAAACAGGCCCAACAAAGGGACTGTCAGGTTCTACGTGGAGTAGTGGGGACCTACACGTGGTCCCCTACCTGGGTGATGCTCTCTGCAGAAATAGGGAGGTGAAGACGTGGTCTTCTCGGGACCCCGAGGACTCCGAGATATTCGGAGGTTGAGTCTGCCCTATGAGGAGTATGTTCGAGCAGGGCCTGGATTAAGATGTTCCTCGTCTGGGACGTCCCTTGTCGGGGACTCTCTTCATGGTCACCGACGGGCACAATTGTGTCGACGACACCAACGATCGAGGCGTGTCGAGGATTCTAACACTCAGCATGGTATGTGGTAAAGCTTGGATTGGGCCTCGCTGGTAATTGGGCTGCGGGCAGGCCCAGTCCAGAACAATATCCAAATCATAGATATTCACCACATACACCTAAAAAAACATTGTCCTCAGATTCATAGTCACCCGTTCCAATCTCCAATCCCCACACCTCAACAATCTTCCACCATGGATCCCGCCGTAGCCATTATGGGCCCCACAATCTCGTTATCCATATCCCTGTATCAAATTAACAGTCACGATCATCTTAACCATTATCATCCCCATCACCATCTTCATCACCAAAATCTGAATCAGACTCTTCCACCATGGTCCCACACACTTTCTCCTCCGTACCCACAAAAGGCATTCAGGTTGCTCCATAACCCGTTTTCACTTCCTTCGGTACCCGAAACCAGTTACTCCACCAACACTTCACTTCACAAACGGTGTTTCACTTGCTGAAAATCTAAGAGGATTAAGGTTTTCGATTGAGAGCAACAACAATAACCGTGTTAATTCCTTCTCTCCTCAACCATCGATCAGTCCTTCACTACCACTATACCAATCTCCTTCAACCATAGTGTCACCCATTTGAAATCCAACCGATCTAGTGAAAAAGAAACCATGTCCATTGTATGTGTCGAGAATCACCTCCTTATTATCTGTTAAGATTAACAAACACAAAAGAGGAAAAAGAAGGATGACAGAACGTTCAAGAAAAGAAAAGAAGGTTTTCCGCACAATGGAAAACGACAATGTTGTTTTTTTGAAACGACAATCCAGTTCTCCTCGTTCAGCCCTCATCGTTGTCTGTGCCCTAACCAGCAATGGCGACGGTCACATTCTTGCAACGCTGCCTAATTTGAACCCTAACTCCGACGAGTTCGACCCTTGCAAAACCCCGATGATGGGAGATGATGCTCCAAATAAATGCCCATGCACCCTAAGTTAGTATTTAGACTTGTTTGATGCTAGTATCAAGACTCCTCTGGAAGTTGCTCACCAAGCTATTACCGTTTCAACCGATGTGGTGTCCAATGCCACTTCTAAGGAAGTTACTACCAAGAAGACATCGTTGGCTTGTTTGATGACGTATCTAAAGAGGCTTTTAAGGCGACTGTCGAACTAGCTACTACTGGCTTGTCCGTAGAGTCACCTTAAGCAACTTCTAAGGAGATTTCTCACCAAGCTATTGCCCCTATGGATTTTGTGGTACCTGATGATGCTTGTATCGATAATATTGATGACACAAACATGGTATTTAAAGAGGAATGGAAGATAGATGATGCAGATTATACTATTTTAGCAAAAAAAGATGAAACTTATGGTACAACTGAAAATGAGGGCGAAAAAGAAAGCAACAATGTTGAAAAGAAAGCTACGAGTACTGGTGAGAAGAATGTTCGTAACTTTGATCTTGGTGGTGGTGATGAACCAATCATTGATCTTATTGGAGTTTCATTATCCAATACATTACTTGGCATGGATGCTAACGACTGTTATACCCCAAAATTTGCCCTCCCATATTCCTCAAGAAATTGCCAAGCCAAGCTACAAAATTCCCCAAGGGTTGTGCAGGTCAACTGTCTCTTATACAGTCAAAATTAGGGTTTGGGTTCTGATCAAGAAAATGAAGTTTTCAAAGGGCCAATCAAGTCTCATATGCTTACAAACATGGTCAAGCATCCTCATATCAAGTTTCAAGGCATTCAGCTCAAGATTGCACAGTCAAAACCCTGAATTGCACTACAGTCAATTGTAGGGGCAAAATGGTCATTTGGCAGTCAAAAGTTCAAATTTTTGGTCAACCTATCATTTTGAAGCCACAAACATCATTTGATCAATGCTTGATCATGATTCTCAAAGTTTGGCTCAGAAATCATCAAAGATGCAAAAGTTGCTATATTTGGACAGCTGAAAAAGTCAACTGAAATTGACCAGGGCATAACTTTCACATGGATTATCAGAAAAATTCCATCCAAAGCTCATTTTGAAGAGAAAGACATTTCCTACAACTCCTCTTCATACTTCAAGTCCAAGAAATGCTCTCACAAAAAGTTATCAATTTCAACATTATAGGTCATTTTCAAAAGTCAACAAAAAGGGACTTTAAGTCAAAGACCATAACTTGAGATTGGTAAATCAAAATGACATGGGACCAAAGGCATTGGTTAAAGGACTCAAAGACCTTTCCAAAATGTCCAAGAACATGTGAAAAGCTTAAAAATTGAGCAAGTTATGCCTTGTAGAAGTTGGGAAAATTTTGTGAAATGGCAAAAGTCAACTATCCTTGAAAATCCAATTTTGACAAAAGGGCCCCATTTTTCTCACTTTGTCCATCCTTGTCATGCCACACACGTGGCCCATGGTTGATTTCAAGACCAAATGTTGACTTTTTTATTTTGTTTAATTTTTGATGATTTAATTCATTTTAATTCATTGAAAATTCAAATAAAATTTAAAAATCAATGAAATGGTGTCATATGAATTTGGACAAGTTCTATGTATCATGAACCAACTCAAAAATCAGGCCAAGGTTCATTTACACATTAGGTCTAGGTTTTGGCTAGAAATTAGGAAAAAATGGTTAATGGACAAACCCTAAGGCCAATTCTCTAACAAGCATGAATTAAGGAGAGTTAGCAAGCCTATTCAATTCTATGATGATCATTGAGTCAAACCCTAACCCTAGTGCAGCAAGAAACTCGTTCAAAGGCCATTTGACAACTTGAAAAATGAACCATAAAATGCAAATCTGATTTCAAAGCTAGGGATCTTCTCAAGCCATAATTTTTGTACCAATAGCTTCCTGAGACGATTTTGAACGTATCCCAAATCATAACATCTTCCAAAACTCCTTGAACTGGTATCCACGAATCCAACTGCACCTTCAAAATTTTGAAATCATATAGCACGATTCAAGCACATTCTTGCAGTTTTTTTTAGATATTCATACTCATGATGAAGTTTCTGAGCTAACCCTTGCATTTAATTTCATTTTTGTGCCATGAATAAGAAATTGCCATTTTCGAATCCTAGGGTTACAGCTTTCTCAAATTAGGGATTTTGCCTAGGGGAAAAATTAGGGTCTCTGACTACCATGGTTGAACTCAGTACATCCAGACGAAGAAGAAGATACCATCGCGAACAATTTATATAGCCTATATGGCTATTCGCTATTTTCTCATAGCATGTTTAAAACAACGTTTCAAAACCGTTGCCTTCTTTGTTTGTATTTCAGGAAATTGGAAGGGACGATGGCGTGGCACAAATGGATTGGATGAGTTTAAATTTGCGCGCGTTTAACTAAGCACTAACCATTTTCTTTTATATATTTTATTGATTATTATATGTTAAATGAAAACAACTAGCTCAGCTGGCCAAGACACGCGCATGTGACCTCAAAGACCTGGGTTCAAGTCCCAGGTCTTGCAAAATTTAATGTTATTTTTCATTTCCAATTCACATGCAACGCTCACACTGATGCTCACCATACTCCATCAAAATGCACCATCCACGTGTCCTAGAGCACTCACATCAAAGGCCAGGATTGGGAAACATGCTGCACTTCAGTCAAAGGCATCTCACTGGATCAAAAAAGTCAACAAGTTCTCACCAATAATTGGGCCAGGCTTTCAAATCTATACCTCCAATTCTGGGGTCTACCCCCCCTGGTTTGCCCATTTGATTTTTTTCTTTTTATCTTTTAATCATTTATTTCAATTGTTGTATTATTTTAATTACTTGTTTTATTTAATTTTTAATCAAAAAAATATAAAAACATTAAAAAATACAGAAAATACAAAAAATATAATTAATTTTGATTCTTTTTTTAATAAATTAAAATATAACTCATTTAGTTTAATTAGGTCTTAGTTTTAATTCTTTTTTCATAATAAAAATCCAAAAAATATAGAATTAGGTTAATTATTAATTTTTATATCCTTTTTTAATTTTTTCCCTTTTTCTCACAATATTATTATTTATTATTTATTTTCTATAAATCAAAAATTGTACATAAATTAGTTTAGAATTTAATTAGGTTAGAAATTAAATCTTTTTTCATAATAAACTTAAAAAATGATAGAACTAGGATTTTAATTTTAATTAACTTTTCTCTTTTTCTTTTAAACCTAAAAAACACAAAAACATTATTTTTCATTTAATTTTTAATTTCCTTGATTAATTTTAATTATTTGTAAAAGGGTCCAAAGCCCTAATTTTGTTTAGTCTTTATTGCGCGCATTTATTTTACACTGTTTAAATACCTCTGTATATGCCCCAAAGCCTTGTAATAAGTTTAGATTTATTTTTCGCACTTTTTACTTTTTCGCTTTATTTATTTTCAGTCAAATCGGGTTCGGTTTTTTTGGCGATGTGGACCCGCGCCAGTTGTAATAGTTAGATTTAAATTCCCGCACCTTTAACTGTTA
The DNA here is from genome assembly GCA_948472305.1 of Vicia faba. Lineage (NCBI taxonomy): Eukaryota > Viridiplantae > Streptophyta > Magnoliopsida > Fabales > Fabaceae > Vicia > Vicia faba. The sequence continues at coordinate 1,141,362,975 of OX451741.1, forward strand.
ATAAATATGCATGAAAGAATGAATGCCCGAAAAATAAAATTGAATCGTTAGATCACCAATGCATGACAAGACAAACAATGAACTGAAAATGACACACAATTCGCACACACCACCCCTAGGGTACGCCTCACTGTTGCCTTTCGAAAGGTGGTCGTCGAGTAGAAAACGTCTTAGTAAGTCCTCATGGCCCGGGAACCTGGCATGAGGGTAGCTTCTAAGGTGTCTTCCCATTGCTCCGGTGATCACCATGTCCCTCAAATCGAATTGACCCGAACACCTCCAACGGTGGTGCTACCTACCTCTCAATGGTAGGATGGCACTACTTTAAAGGACATTTACACAGACGAATTCCTTAGGGTAGGTAGGTTCTCGTAGGTACTTGCTCTCTTCAAAACAAAATTCAAACTCTTTTTACACCAACACACTTTCAAAAACTTTCGAAACAAACTTTTCAAACACTCTGACGCATGAGTTAAACTGAAACTTTTCAAAGAATATTTTTGAAACCCACATTAAAAAGCAAGCACACATTTTGAAAACACATTGAGCAAGTACCTAAGAGCCCATGGATAACCATGGATAGAAAGGGTGCTAATACCTTCCCTTTCTATAACCTACCTCCCGAACCGAGAGCAATCTCTTTAAAGGAATTTTTCTGTGCTTTTGTCCTTTCCTATTGGAGAAAATAAAAGACGGTGGCGACTCTTGCTTACCGCGACATTCTCGCGAACCAGCTTTAAAACAGTCAGTTCCAGATCCACCGATCACAGAACTGGCGACTCTGCTGGGGAGTATCTTAAAGTGAGGTGTACCTTAGGACTAAGATCACTATGTTTTCAATTGCTTTCCTTGTATGCTTTAAAATTGTGGGTTGCTTGGGAGTTCTATAGATCCTAACCCGGATCTGGGGAATACCTTCTTAGAAAGTAGCAACAAGGCTGTGAGGGAACTGTGCGGGGTATACCGACATGGTTGAAACAGTCTGCTACGTTGATGTGGCATTTTGGTGTGTACCGGTAACCCTTGAGTCAGTCAAGGAGAGTACGGGGCCTCCATGTGGTGTCATGAAGCATCAACAGACCTTAGGAACCTTAATTGAACCATCTTGGCCTCTTTAGGGTAGTGAGATAACTGACTTTGGTGCAGTCCGAGGTTGGTTGATACTCGATACTACACTCAATTGAGGGTTGCTTTCCTGGAATATTTCGGTCGCCAGTTCAGTGGCTAAATCGAAACGATGAACAATGAAAGCAATCCCGTGATATTGGGAACCTTAGAACCCGGTTACTTTGATTAGGACAGGTTGAACCCACCAACTTCAAGAGGGTATTACCCAGACCCCATGCTGGCCTTAAACCTTAAGGGCCTGTTTTGTGTGCCTTGTGTGCCTTACATGTTTGTCTTTGTAAATATCTGTGTTTAATCATAGCATCATGACATCATCCAGCATCATATGCATTGACTAATCATTTCAGGGGTTCGAATTTTCATCTTTGTTCTTGTTTTGTAGGACATGGAAACTGTTCGTAGAAAGACAATTCCAATCAGTCTTGTAAGGATCCCTCCTCAGCTTAAGGAGCTTACATCCAGGATTCCTGAGAACTCTTCATTCGGTGAAAGGCATGGAAGCCTCATCAGCTTGGTCAACACCAACATTGAGGAAGATATGATAAAAGTCCTGTTCCAATTCTTTGACCCTCTGCATCACTGTTTCACCTTCTTGGATTATCAGTTGGTACCTACATTGGAGGAGTTCTCCCGGCTCCTGAAGATCCTTATCCTTGATCAGCTACCCTTCAACGGTACAGAAAAGGAACCTAAGCTTGAAGAGATTGCTAAAGCCTTGCACCTACAGTCATCTGACCTCAAGGGACATTGGGAAGTTAGAAGTGGTATCAAAGGGTTCTTAGCCAGGTTTCTGTTTGAAAAGGCCTATGATTGTTGGAACTCCATTGACTTGCAAGCTTTTGAAGAGGTTGTGGCCCTCCTTGTTTATGGTTTGGTGTTGTTCCCTAACCCAGACCAGCTCATTGATATCAGTGCCGTCCAGATCTTTATGTCCAGGAATCCTATACCTACGTTACTGGGGGACCTCCTTCACTCATGTTACACTCGAACCATGAGAAAAAGAGGTGTCCTAATGTGTTGCACTCCTCTCCTGGGAAAGTGGTTTATTTCGCACCTTCCACAATCAGTCCTGAAGAATGAGCGGGGTTTGAGATGGTCACAACGGTTGATGACTCTTACACATGCAGATATACATTGGTGCCCTAGGTCCAGAGAAGTTGTCACTATCATTGATCGTTGCGGGGAGTATCCTAATGTTCCTTTACTTGGAATCAGAGGGGGTATTACTTATAGTCCATGCCTGGCTTGGAGACAATTCGGTTATGCTCGGAGGGATGGTCCTCATGACATGTTGATTCCTGACATAGTTTTTGACTTCGACAACGATACTCAAGGACTTCGCCAGAGATTTATCAGAGCTTGGAGGATGCCTAGTAGGATAGACAGCAAGACACTGGGGCACAGGAACTCCATCCCTTTGGAGCCTTACCTCAAATGGGTACGAGCCCGCTCTCAGAAGTTAGTAATGCCTTATCCTCACATGCTTCCAGTAATCAAAGAACCTGCCTTGGAGGGAGAGGTGTCTCATATTATTCAGCACCCTGATATGCCCACATCCTGGGAAGAGATGCAGAAGAGTTGGATCCAGCTTAAGGAAGAGAGGAATTCTCTTGAGACTAGTTTGCATGCCAGTGAAAAGAAGGTTTTGGAGCTCACTCGCCTGTTGCACGAGGAAAGGAATCTCAACACTTACATAGCTCCAGAGAAGATGCGCAACATATTTTGGATGTGACTTGATCTTTTTGTACTTTTGCCCATGAGGCTTTGATGTATCAAAACAATGATTTTCTTAATAATAAAGTGTGTTCCTTTTGGTCTACAACAAATTTGAATTTTCGAACTCTTGAATGCATTGCATAAACACATATCATTCATCATGTGCATCATAAATACTCTTCTTTTCAGGTTGTTTACCGTTCTTCGCTGTTTATTTCAGCATCATGAACCCTCCTGAATCATCAACCGATGCGGCTATCAAGGCTCTTCAGGCGCAGAACGTCCAGTTTCAGGCGCAAAACGCCCAATTTCAGGAGCTGATCAAGGGCTTGTCTCAGGGTCAACAAGAGTTAAAGACCATGCTGTTGAAGAAGACTAAGAAGAAGAGGAGGACTGTGCTATTTAACACTGGGCGCAGACTCGGGAACACTTTGGTTGTTGAAGCTGAAAGGACTCCTCCATCTGTGACAGAAGGTAGTCACCATGAGAGGGAGGTCACTACTCCTGTGGGCTCTGATACTGAAACAGACTTCAACGACGACCAGTACCCTCCTGCTGAAGACCGGTACAAACAGCTGGAAGACAGATTAAAGGCTGTGGAAGTTCAACGGGTACCTGGATTGGATTTCGGAGACTTGGGGTTATCTACTGGAGTGGTGATCCCACACAAGTTCAAAACACCTGCCTTCGTGAAGTATGATGGGGCTTCCTGTCCCAAGATGCACCTCCGTTCTTATGTAAGGAAGATCCAGCCTTACACAGCAGACAAGAACCTTTGGATCCACTTCTTCCAGGAGAGTCTTTCAGGGACTCACCTCGATTGGTTCTATCAGCTAGATGGAATCAGCATTCGTAACTGGGCGGATTTGGCCACTGCTTTTTACAAGCAGTATCAGTATAATGCCGACCTCGCTCCTACGCGTACCCAACTCCAGGGTATGTCGCTAGGGTCGGGTGAAGGTTTTAAGGAGTACGCTCAGAAATGGAGAGACCTGGCTGGCAGGGTGCAGCCACCATTGACGGATCGGGAGCTGGTAGATATGTTCTTGGGGACCTTATCTGGTCCATTTTTCAATCATCTCATTGGTAATTCCTCTGCTGGGTTTACCGATCTAATCCTGACTGGTGAAAGGATTGAGGCTGGTATAAAATCGGGGAAGATACAGAAAGTTGCCTCCTCCAGTACTGAGAAGAAGCCTTTCAAAAAGGAGGCTAGTGCTGTATATAACTCCCGGAGAACAGAGCGACCTGAACACCGCCAATCTGTCAACGCGGTAATGATTGCCAAACCTGCTGCCGCTCCTCGGCCAACTAATCCTCAGAAGTTTGAAAGACCCCGGAGAGAGTTTACCCGGTTAAGCATGACCTTATCACAGATCCTGCCGCAGTTGCTATCCACCAATTTAGTGACTGTCAAGGAAGCTCCAAAGTTTCCCAACACTGCATCTCCCAAGTTCAATCCAAATGCTCGCTGTGCTTATCACTCTGATAGCCCGGGGCATAACACAGATGACTGTTGGGCCCTAAGAAATAAGGTTCAAGATCTCATTGATGCAAAGGAGATACAGTTTGAGGCGCCCGAGGGGCCAAATGTTGTAAATGCTCCCTTGCCCCAGCATGGAGTGAATGCTGTTGAGGAGAATTTGTATGTAGCTTCGGTAGATGATGTTGCTACTCCGTTGCTGATGGTCAAGAGGAATATGTTGCTAGCCGGTTTATTTCCGGGATGTAGCGAAAGTTGCCCTCTATGTGTTGCTTCCCCTGTTGGTTGTTCTCTGTTGAAGTCAGGCATCCAAAACCTGATAGACAATAGAGAGATTTTGTTTGAAAAGACTGTTGTTCCTGCTGCTCCTGTTGAAGAAGTGTCGATCGTTACCATCTTCAACAACTATTCCGAGGCTCCTTCAAAGAAGCCTATGCAAGTTTTGTCAGTTCACAAGAATGTTCCCATCACCATTACTGTTCCGGGGCCTATACCCTACAAATCTGATAAGGCTGTCCCATGGCACTATGGGGCGGATGTTTATGTTCTGGGTGTGAAACAAGAGTGCAACATTGATACTGGTGTCTCCAACATCACCGGGCCTGCTAAGGTCACTCGTAGTGGAAGACTGTTCTCGCCAGACATTGCTCCTCCAGCAATTCATAGGCCTTTGATCTTCACACCTGCCAGAGTGCCTGTCTCTCCTTCTGACCAAGTATCCACCCCTACTGCTGAGTCATCTGATACTCGGGGCAAGGGAACTGCTACTGATGTGCCTGCCAGGACGGAGGCACCAAAGACCATTGTTGAGGCTTCCAAGCAGGAAATGGAAGAAATTCTCAAGATAATAAAGAAAAGTGATTTCAATGTTGTGGAACAGCTGGGGCACACCCCCTCTAAAATCTCCATGTTGTCACTGCTGTTGTGTTCAGAGGCCCATGCAAAGGCTCTGATTGCTTTCTTAAAGACTGCCCATGTACCCCAAGATACGACTGCTGACCAGTTCACCGATTGTGTGGCCAACCTAACTGCTGATAATGGCCTGGGTTTCTCTGATGCCGATCTGACAGCAAAGGGAAAAAACCATAATGATGCCCTGCATGTCTCCATTGAATGCAGGGGCACTACTCTTGCTCATGTGCTGGTTGACACAGGTTCTTCATTAAATGTGCTGCCCAAGAAGGCTCTGGATAGGCTGGATTGTGAGGGTCTAGAGCTCAAACCAAGTAGCATTGTTGTCCGGGCCTTTGACGGGTCCAAAAGAATGGTGCATGGTGAAGTGGACATCCCAATCAGGGTTGGGTCACAGGTATTCGATTCAAAGTTCTATGTGATGGATATCCATCCGTCCTATTCTTGTTTGCTGGGTCGCCCATGGATCCACAAAGCTGGAGCTGTGACCTCCACATTGCATCAGAAGCTCAAGTACCCGGTCAGGGGGAGGATCGTAACAGTGCAAGGGGAGGAGGAATACATGGTCAGCCACCTCAACTCTTTCAGATACGTGGAAATGGATGGGGAGTTCATTGAAACCCCCTTTCAACATTTTGAGGAGGTACCACCAACCTTGGCAACAGCAGAAGATGAAGAGGTTTCTCCTATGAAGATGGCCTCCTTAAAGGACGCCCGGGCTGTGATCGAAAAAGGTGAATGTGCAAACTGGGGCAAGCTTCCTGATCTTACTCCTAAGACTAACAAGTTTGGGCTGGGTTTCACCACAGAAGCTCAGAAAGCGGTGCGCAAGGCAAGAATTGGAAGACCTCCGTTGCTCATCACTCAGCATGGAGTGAATGCTATTGGAGAGGAAGATGAAGTGGGAGAGTCAGAGTTCGATAGCTGGATCTACCCAACGGCCGACGGTGGATTGACCAATTGGACTGCTAAAGATTTTACTCCCATAACTTTTGTTCCCCAGTAATGAATTTCTTTGTTTTTGATTTGTAATAAACAATAATTTGAGACTATATGGCCCGGTGTCTTACCCAGGGCACTGTGGTTTTATTTATGAGGGCTTTTTGTTTATCACTATCATATATCATGAATAAAAGCATTGGACGTTTTTCACATTTCAAATTTTGCGCTCCTTTTCTTTACATATTGCAAAACAGCTGTATTTACACACACACTCACTCATACAGGTTTCAATCCACTCTGGATCTCACTGGTAACGACTCTGCTACTGCCAGTTATGACTTCGAAAATCCGATCAACTTGGCCGCCGACGAAGGTGAAGATGATTGCGAAGTGCCTGGTGAACTTGCAAGACTGTTACAACAGGAAGAGAGGGCAATTCAACCCCATGAAGAGCCAGTGGAAATAATAAACTTGGGTACGGAGGAAGACAAGAAAGAGGTGAAGATTGGCGCCAACCTAGAACTCAGCGTGAAGCAACGGTTGACTCAGATGCTGCAGGATTATAAAGAAATCTTTGCCTGGTCCTACGAAGATATGCCCGGATTGGATACCGACATTGTGGTCCATCACTTACCTACTAAAGAAGATTTCCCTCCGGTTAAGCAAAAGGTCCGTCGTATGCGTCCAGAGATGTCTGAGAAGATTAAAGCCGAGGTTATGAAGCAGTTTGATGCCGGGTTTCTTGCAGTAACTTCTTACCCTCAGTGGGTTGCTAATGTGGTGCCGGTACCTAAGAAGGACGGCAAGGTCAGGATGTGTGTTGATTACAGGGATCTGAACAGGGCCAGCCCCAAGGATGACTTCCCTCTACCCCACATTGATGTCCTTGTTGATAATACAGCTCAGCATAAAGTGTTCTCTTTCATGGATGGCTTTTCAGGCTACAATCAGATCAAGATGGCACCTGAAGACATGGAAAAGACTACCTTTGTTACTCAGTGGGGCACCTTCTGTTACAAGGTCATGCCGTTCGGGTTAAAGAATGCTGGGGCAACCTACCAACGTGCCATGGTTACCTTATTTCATGATATGATCCATCATGAGATAGAAGTGTATGTGGACGACATGATCGCTAGGTCCCAGACTGAGGAAGAGCACCTAGATCATCTGCAGAAGTTGTTCGACCGGTTGAAACTGTACAAGCTGAGATTGAACCCGAACAAGTGCACCTTCGGGGTAAGATCTGGGAAGTTGCTAGGCTTCGTGGTCAGTGACAAGGGAATTCAAGTGGACCCTGCTAAGGTCAAAGCTATTCAAGAAATGCCAGTTCCTAAGACAGAGAAGGAAGTCAGAGGCTTTCTAGGACGTCTAAATTACATTGCTCGGTTCATCTCACATTTGACTGCCACCTGTGAGCCCATCTTCAAGCTGTTGAAGAAAGATCAGGTAGTACGTTGGAACGATGAATGTCAGGCTGCTTTTGACAGAATCAAAGAATATCTCCAAGAACCACCCATCCTTATGCCACCAGTTGAAGGGAGACCTTTGATACTTTACCTGACAGTGCTTGATAATGCAATGGGGTGTGTGCTGGGGCAGCATGACGAGTCTGGCCGAAAAGAGCATGCCATTTATTACCTTAGCAAAAAGTTTACCGACTGTGAGACCCGATACTCACTGCTTGAGAAAACTTGCTGCGCTTTGGTATGGGCTGCTCGCCGGCTGAGACAGTATATGCTGACTCACACTACCTTGTTAATCTCAAAAATGGATCCTATAAAGTACATATTCGAAAAGCCTGCTCTGTCTGGGAGAATTGCAAGATGGCAGATGATCTTGACGGAATACGACATTCAGTACACGACCCAAAAAGCCATCAAGGGAAGTGTATTAGCAGACCACCTAGCACATCAAGCTGTGGATGACTACCAATCAATGAACTTCGAGTTTCCAGATGAAAGCATTATGATAGTAACTGACTGTGAGATACCTGGACCGGATGAAGGACCTGAACCAGGATCCCGATGGTCTATGCACTTTGACGGAGCCTCCAATGCTTTGGGAAATGGTATCGGCGCCATAATCGTATCTCCACAAGGCACTCATACTCCACTCACCGCCCGGCTGTGTTTCAATTGTACCAACAACATGGCGGAGTATGAAGCGTGTATTATGGGTCTTCAAGCTGCGATTGACCTGAGGATCAAGTTTCTAAGTGTCTTCGGAGATTCCGCTCTTGTGATCAATCAGATCAAAGGAGAGTGGGATACGAAACATCCAAACTTGATTCCTTACAGAGAATGTGTGTTGGCCCTGATCCCCCACTTCACAGAAATAACATTTGAGCATTTTCCAAGAGAAGAGAATCAGCTGGCGGACGCGTTAGCTACAATGTCTTCAATGTTCAAGGTTAAATGGGATAATGAAGCTCCCCGGATCATCATCTGGAAACTGGACGAACCGGCATACTGTTGTGATCTCGAAACTGAATTGGTAACTGAGAAGCCTTGGTACCACGAAGTGAAGAGATATCTGGAAGCACAGGAATACCCTGAAGGAGCATCTGTCAATGATAAGAAATTCCTGAGGAGGTTTGCAGCCAAGTTCTTTCTTAGCAATGGCATCTTATACAAGCGAAACCAGGATTCAACCCTACTGCGTTGTGTAGATAAGACTGAAGCGGAAAGAATCATGGAAGAGCTACATGAAGGGACCTTTGGTACACACTCCAGTGGACATACCATGGCCAAGAAGATTCTACGGGCAGGGTATTATTGGTCCACCATGGAAGCTGATTGCTACCAACATTCTAGGACATGCCATAAATGCCAGGTCTACGCCGACAAAGTGCATGTTCCTCCGGTTCCCCTGAATGTTCTGACTGCGCCTTGGCCATTTGCAATGTGGGGCATAGACATGATCGGTGAGATTAAACCTACGGCATCTAATGGACATCGCTTCATCCTAGTGGCGATTGATTATTTTACGAAGTGGGTTGAGGCAACATCCTATGCTACGGTAACCAAGACTGTTGTGGCACGGTTCATTCGGCACAACCTGATCTGTCGGTACGGCGTCCCTGAGCGGATCATTACAGACAACGGTACCAATCTAAACAATAAAATGATCGCTGAGCTCTGCGAACAGTTCAAGATACAGCACCACAATTCTTCTCCTTACAGACCGAAGATGAATGGGGCTGTAGAAGCAGCTAATAAAAACATCAAGAAGATTGTGCAGAAGATGACAGTAACGTATAAAGATTGGCATGAGATGTTACCGTTTGCTCTGCATGGGTATCGTACCTCAGCCAGGACGTCAACCGGGGCAACTCCTTTCTCTCTGGTTTATGGCATGGAGGCAGTCTTGCCGATCGAAGTACAAATTCCTTCTCTCCGGATAATGAAGGATGCAAATCTGAACGAAGATGATTGGATCCAGACACGACTTGATCAACTCAACCTTATTGACGAAAAGAGACTTGCTGCTATCTGCCATGGTCAGACGTATCAGAAGCGAATGATCAGGGCATTTAACAAAAAGGTCAGACCACAGGAATATCAAGTCGGGGATCTGGTGATCAAGCGAATCATCCTTCCTCAGAGTGATCCAAGGGGCAAATGGACCCCTACGTACGAAGGGCCATTTGTGGTTAAGCATGTGTTTTCAGGAGGAGCAATGATATTAACCAATATGGATGGTGACGACCTTCCTCACCCCGCCAATGCAGACATAGTTAAAAAATACTACGCATGAAAAAAGACCCGCTAGGCTGACATGTCTAGGCAAAAATTAGGGCTTCCCGTCGAACCAAAAAGGTTCGGGCAAAATGAAGGGATGAAAATGAAAAAATCTGTACACCCGGCAAGTCGAAAACCTGAAAAGGCGGCTTGGGCAAAAATGGGTATCCCGGTGGACTGAAAACCTGAAAAGGCAGTCCAGGCAAAAGTTAGGGATAAAAGCGTAATACTATGTCTCATTGGATCACTTTGCATCCAGAATCCGGTATTTACATCAAGACGGCATCGATTAGTCAGCTTCACCTTCAACCAAGATCCTCAAGTGATGAGATGCTCAGAGTCATAAAGGCAATAGCGGAGTTGAAACCCAGTGGATCATTCATCCTTCACACAGCTGTTTTATTTTCTTTTGTACAAAACTTGTATAAACTCTTTCGTTCGGCGACGTTCCTCTTACTAGGACGTCAGCCTCTTGTACACAAAACGCCTATTCACAGGCTATTCAAAATCAATACAAATATACTTTTCAGTTAAACGTGCCAAGTGTTTCTTTTTCTGTTTTGTTTTGCGAAAAACGTCCAAGGCTCAATTTGTGATATATGCATTGACAATAATTTGCTAACTCATAAATATTTGCATATGAAACAAAGAATTAATTGCAGGTGACGCTAGAAACAGGGGCAATAAAGAGTTGTTTGAGCAGTCTAATTGTTCTATCCAAGGTACCAAGGTAAGTTCAGCTAAAAAACCTAACCAGACATCTTAAATTCCCCAGAGAGTGAGACAGCAAGTCAGTGCATTCTTCCCCAGCATATCAAAACTTCCCCAGGAGAGTCCCATCCAAGTGCCCCAGGAAAAGTGGAATTCATCTCCCCAAGCAGTAAGCTTATCCCCAGCAAATTCTGGAAGCTTATCCTTAGCAGAGCACGAACGCGTCGTCCGGCTTTATTTAAAAGAGTTATTTCCTTAACAGGATATAACTGGGTTATCCTCAGCCAAAAGCCAAGGGAAAGTCGTCGTCAACGTAGTTCTTTCCTATCCTCAGCGAAGTCTATTCACACTTCCAATACAGCAACGGTATCCCCAACAGAGTTACTATCAACATTCAGCAAGGCACTACTCCCCCCACAGAGTATTGCTTTCCAGCATGGTCGCTATAGTATCTTTTCTCCCCACAGAATCTTCCATTCACCAAGTTTATTCCGCAACGGAGTCATCATCTCCTACCGGTATCCTTGAAACTACTATCATCCCCAGCGGAAGGGAAATCTATTCTTCAAACATCAGCCCAGGATACGACTTCCCGGCACCCGTCAAGGATTTACTTTCCTGGACGAAAATATACATAAAACATCACATACAGCATTATAGCATGCATAACGCACTGCATCATACAAATCTCATTTATGTTGAGAACATCATTGCTTGATCCATATCATGCATTGCACATGACTGACTTTTATCTTTCAGGAAAATTCAGTTAAGTTCTCAAGCTACATTTCAAGACCTAGACTGGTTCAGTCAAAGGCCTTCTCTGGTTCAGTTAAATCGTCCCAAGATTTTCCTGATGCTTATCCCTTTGAAGACATTTCAAGACCTAGACTGGTTCAGTCAAAGGCCTTCTCTGGTTCAGTTAAATCGTCCCAAGATTTTCCTGATGCTTATCCCTTTGAAGACATTTCAAGACCTAGACTGGTTCAGTCAAAGGCCTTCTCTGGTTCAGTTAAATCGTCCCAAGATTTTCCTGATGCTTATCCCTTTGAAGACATTTCAAGACCTAGACTGGTTCAGTCAAAGGCCTTCTCTGGTTCAGTTAAATCGTCCCAAGATTTTCCTGATGCTTATCCCTTTGAAGACATTTCAAGACCTAGACTGGTTCAGTCAAAGGCCTTCTCTGGTTCAGTTAAATCGTCCCAAGATTTTCCTGATGCTTATCCCTTTGAAGACATTTCAAGACCTAGACTGGTTCAGTCAAAGGCCTTCTCTGGTTCAGTTAAATCGTCCCAAGATTTTCCTGATGCTTATCCCTTTGAAGATATTTCAAGACCTAGACTGGTTCAGTCAAAGGCCTCCTCTGGTTCAGTCAGATCGACCTAAGATCTCCCTGATGCTTATCCCATTGAAGACATTTCAAGACCTAGACCGGTTCAGTTAAATCGTCCCAAGATTTTCCTGATTGCTTACCCAGTCAAAGGTCTCTCTGGTTCAGTCAGATCAACCTTAAGATCTCCCTGATTCTTATCCCAGTAGAAGACACCCCAGATTTTTCTCAACGAGCGTTGTTGAAGTTAAAGTCGCTCAAGGCTCTCTTACCATTCATGCTAAGGAAGTAATCATCCCTGCAACGTGTCAGGTACTCATTTTCTATTTTGCAGGTATGCAGGTTCTCGCTAAGGAATCTCCTACGCAATCCAGCAATCTCCAAATGGCATCTATAAGCCCATTCCACCATCATTGCTAACATGTGAGCGCAAATTTCCGGGCACTCTAGTGTCCAATCATCTTTTACCCTCGGATTACGAAAGGCACGTCAGCCAATCTGCATCCTCAGGTCTAAGAAGATTGAACAGGGGCAACTGTTATACCCCAAAATTTGCCCTCCCATATTCCTCAAGAAATTGCCAAGCCAAGCTACAAAATTCCCCAAGGGTTGTGCAGGTCAACTGTCTCTTATACAGTCAAAATTAGGGTTTGGGTTCTGATCAAGAAAATGAAGTTTTCAAAGGGCCAATCAAGTCTCATATGCTTACAAACATGGTCAAGCATCCTCATATCAAGTTTCAAGGCATTCAGCTCAAGATTGCACAGTCAAAACCCTGAATTGCACTACAGTCAATTGTAGGGGCAAAATGGTCATTTGGCAGTCAAAAGTTCAAATTTTTGGTCAACCTATCATTTTGAAGCCACAAACATCATTTGATCAATGCTTGATCATGATTCTCAAAGTTTGGCTCAGAAATCATCAAAGATGCAAAAGTTGCTATATTTGGACAGCTGAAAAAGTCAACTGAAATTGACCAGGGCATAACTTTCACATGGATTATCAGAAAAATTCCATCCAAAGCTCATTTTGAAGAGAAAGACATTTCCTACAACTCCTCTTCATACTTCAAGTCCAAGAAATGCTCTCACAAAAAGTTATCAATTTCAACATTATAGGTCATTTTCAAAAGTCAACAAAAAGGGACTTTAAGTCAAAGACCATAACTTGAGATTGGTAAATCAAAATGACATGGGACCAAAGGCATTGGTTAAAGGACTCAAAGACCTTTCCAAAATGTCCAAGAACATGTGAAAAGCTTAAAAATTGAGCAAGTTATGCCTTGTAGAAGTTGGGAAAATTTTGTGAAATGGCAAAAGTCAACTATCCTTGAAAATCCAATTTTGACAAAAGGGCCCCATTTTTCTCACTTTGTCCATCCTTGTCATGCCACACACGTGGCCCATGGTTGATTTCAAGACCAAATGTTGACTTTTTTATTTTGTTTAATTTTTGATGATTTAATTCATTTTAATTCATTGAAAATTCAAATAAAATTTAAAAATCAATGAAATGGTGTCATATGAATTTGGACAAGTTCTATGTATCATGAACCAACTCAAAAATCAGGCCAAGGTTCATTTACACATTAGGTCTAGGTTTTGGCTAGAAATTAGGAAAAAATGGTTAATGGACAAACCCTAAGGCCAATTCTCTAACAAGCATGAATTAAGGAGAGTTAGCAAGCCTATTCAATTCTATGATGATCATTGAGTCAAACCCTAACCCTAGTGCAGCAAGAAACTCGTTCAAAGGCCATTTGACAACTTGAAAAATGAACCATAAAATGCAAATCTGATTTCAAAGCTAGGGATCTTCTCAAGCCATAATTTTTGTACCAATAGCTTCCTGAGACGATTTTGAACGTATCCCAAATCATAACATCTTCCAAAACTCCTTGAACTGGTATCCACGAATCCAACTGCACCTTCAAAATTTTGAAATCATATAGCACGATTCAAGCACATTCTTGCAGTTTTTTTTAGATATTCATACTCATGATGAAGTTTCTGAGCTAACCCTTGCATTTAATTTCATTTTTGTGCCATGAATAAGAAATTGCCATTTTCGAATCCTAGGGTTACAGCTTTCTCAAATTAGGGATTTTGCCTAGGGGAAAAATTAGGGTCTCTGACTACCATGGTTGAACTCAGTACATCCAGACGAAGAAGAAGATACCATCGCGAACAATTTATATAGCCTATATGGCTATTCGCTATTTTCTCATAGCATGTTTAAAACAACGTTTCAAAACCGTTGCCTTCTTTGTTTGTATTTCAGGAAATTGGAAGGGACGATGGCGTGGCACAAATGGATTGGATGAGTTTAAATTTGCGCGCGTTTAACTAAGCACTAACCATTTTCTTTTATATATTTTATTGATTATTATATGTTAAATGAAAACAACTAGCTCAGCTGGCCAAGACACGCGCATGTGACCTCAAAGACCTGGGTTCAAGTCCCAGGTCTTGCAAAATTTAATGTTATTTTTCATTTCCAATTCACATGCAGCGCTCACACTGATGCTCACCATACTCCATCAAAATGCACCATCCACGTGTCCTAGAGCACTCACATCAAAGGCCAGGATTGGGAAACATGCTGCACTTCAGTCAAAGGCATCTCACTGGATCAAAAAAGTCAACAAGTTCTCACCAATAATTGGGCCAGGCTTTCAAATCTATACCTCCAATTCTGGGGTCTACCCCCCCTGGTTTGCCCATTTGATTTTTTTTCTTTTTATCTTTTAATCATTTATTTCAATTGTTGTATTATTTTAATTACTTGTTTTATTTAATTTTTAATCAAAAAAATATAAAAACATTAAAAAATACAGAAAATACAAAAAATATAATTAATTTTGATTCTTTTTTTAATAAATTAAAATATAACTCATTTAGTTTAATTAGGTCTTAGTTTTAATTCTTTTTTCATAATAAAAATCCAAAAAATATAGAATTAGGTTAATTATTAATTTTTATATCCTTTTTTAATTTTTTCCCTTTTTCTCACAATATTATTATTTATTATTTATTTTCTATAAATCAAAAATTGTACATAAATTAGTTTAGAATTTAATTAGGTTAGAAATTAAATCTTTTTTCATAATAAACTTAAAAAATGATAGAACTAGGATTTTAATTTTAATTAACTTTTCTCTTTTTCTTTTAAACCTAAAAAACACAAAAACATTATTTTTCATTTAATTTTTAATTTCCTTGATTAATTTTAATTATTTGTAAAAGGGTCCAAAGCCCTAATTTTGTTTAGTCTTTATTGCGCGCATTTATTTTACACTGTTTAAATACCTCTGTATATGCCCCAAAGCCTTGTAATAAGTTTAGATTTATTTTTCGCACTTTTTACTTTTTCGCTTTATTTATTTTCAGTCAAATCGGGTTCGGTTTTTTTGGCGATGTGGACCCGCGCCAGTTGTAATAGTTAGATTTAAATTCCCGCACCTTTAACTGTTAATAAATATGCATGAAAGAATGAATGCCCGAAAAATAAAATTGAATCGTTAGATCACCAATGCATGACAAGACAAACAATGAACTGAAAATGACACACAATTCGCACACACCACCCCTAGGGTACGCCTCACTGTTGCCTTTCGAAAGGTGGTCGTCGAGTAGAAAACGTCTTAGTAAGTCCTCATGGTCCGGGAACCTGGCATGAGGGTAGCTTCTAAGGTGTCTTCCCATTGCTCCGGTGATCACCATGTCCCTCAAATCGAATTGACCCGAACACCTCCAACGGTGGTGCTACCTACCTCTCAATGGTAGGATGGCACTACTTTAAAGGACATTTACACAGACGAATTCCTTAGGGTAGGTAGGTTCTCGTAGGTACTTGCTCTCTTCAAAACAAAATTCAAACTCTTTTTACACCAACACACTTTCAAAAACTTTCGAAACAAACTTTTCAAACACTCTGACGCATGAGTTAAACTGAAACTTTTCAAAGAATATTTTTGAAACCCACATTAAAAAGCAAGCACACATTTTGAAAACACATTGAGCAAGTACCTAAGAGCCCATGGATAACCATGGATAGAAAGGGTGCTAATACCTTCCCTTTCTATAACCTACCTCCCGAACCGAGAGCAATCTCTTTAAAGGAATTTTTCTGTGCTTTTGTCCTTTCCTATTGGAGAAAATAAAAGACGGTGGCGACTCTTGCTTACCGCGACATTCTCGCGAACCAGCTTTAAAACAGTCAGTTCCAGATCCACCGATCACAACGACCCTCCAACAATTTTAACTACCAGGCAAGTAATTGGTTCCATCTTTTCAAATTTGGCTTTATTAGATGATAAAATTGATGACTTATCCTTTATTCCA
Source organism: Vicia faba (assembly GCA_948472305.1). NCBI lineage: Eukaryota > Viridiplantae > Streptophyta > Magnoliopsida > Fabales > Fabaceae > Vicia > Vicia faba. The sequence goes on from OX451741.1 coordinate 1,141,379,280, forward strand.
ATGATCCGTTTTTCTGAATGGCTGGATGAATTTTTATGCCGTCTGTTTTCCTTACTTCTACACTTAAAACCCAACAGTGTTTTAAATGATGGTCTTCACTCATCAGCTTCGTCAGGAGATTTCCTAGTAGATGATGGTTCATACTACTTATGTGTCCTTGAAATTCTTCTCAGAAGGTTTTCAAAATCACTATAAAATCAGGCCTTGAAGAAATTTTCCAAGTTTGTGAGGACAAATATTCTTCCTGGTGCTATTGCAAAGGATAAATATTCTACTTCAGCCAAGGTTAGGTCCATCATTTCACCTGCTCTTAAGGCTGTAATCGACTATCAACTAAAAGTATTATCTGTTGGCATCACATATGGAGGTCCAACACTTATCCGTTACAAGGATCACTTAACAAAAGCTATATTTTTGGCTTTTGACTCACCATCTTGGAAGGTTAATGGGGCTGCCGGTAATCTTCTTCGGTCCCTTCTTGGAAGTCAGATTCACTATTATCCATTAGACCAATATAAGTGTGTTCTTAGTCCACCTGATGTTGTGATAAGTCTTTCGCATGAGATGATGAACAAAGGACACGATGTTACTTCGTTAGTTTATAATAAAATGATATTGAGTTTTCTTGAACTTGGTAATTTGGACAAAGCTAATGAGCTTTTTGATGAGCTCAAGGAAAGGTGTTTGGTTTATGATGGTGTTGTGAATGCTACTTACATGGTTGGGTTCTTTAATCAAGGAAGAGATTAGGAGGGTATGGATTAGTACAAGTCGTTAATGGATCATCCGTTTAGGGTGATTCCAGCAACTTGTAATATTCTGTTGGAGGTTTTGCTTAAGTATGGTAAGCAAAAGGAGGCTTGGGAATTGTTTGATCAGATGTTAGATAATCTCACTCCTCCTAATTTTCAAGCTGTTAATTCTGATACTGTGATACGGTGGGAGAACTGACTATGGTTTTGCGTTTGTTTTCGCAAATGTTTCGGTTGAGCAAGAGTCGCCACCGACTTTTTATTTTATCCTAAGGAAAGGTTTAAAAAGCACAGCAAAAACCTTTGAGATTTTTCTTGGGTTCGGGGAGTAGATTATAGAAAGGGAAGGTATTAGCACCCTTTCTATCCATGGTTATCCATGGGCTCTTAGGTACTTGCTTAGATCAACTTGCCTTGGTTTTCAATTGTTTGAAATGGTGCTCGGTGCGTGGTTTTGAAAATGTTTTGAAAAGAGGCCTTGTATAGGCTACCCTTGTAACAATTCTTTACTCGAATGTTTTACAAAAGGTGTTTTGTCTTTTGAAAAGATGTTTCAAGGTTTTTTTGAAAGTTTGTTTTGAAAGTGTTTGTGAAGTGTGGTTTGAAAATAGACAAGTGTTTTCTTTTGTAAACTGACAAGTACCTAAGAGTTATCTTCCCTACAGTTCTCGAAGATTTTTGTTATGTTTTAAATCTTTTAACAATTTTGTTCCACCATTGAATTTGGTGGACAATCTTGTATTAGGATGTGAAAGGGACGGGCGCGGGTCATCGTTTTAGACCATAATTGCAATAGTGTTAAATGTCTTTGGGCAATTTTTCTTTGAAAGGGACTTGATCATTTTAGGCAACATTCGAAAGCGTCATCGAGGGACTATGATCATTTGATTGTTTGTTTTACCCAAAGAAACCTAACATGCAATATGGCCCAATTTTGAAAGGCAACAAGTGGACGTAACCCTAGGGGTGTTAGTGTGCGAGTGTGTTTTATTGCATACAAGAGTTTTTTCTTTGAATTAGGTTTTTCTATTTCATTGATTTTATCTTGCCATACATGTCCTAATTACTAGTAATAAGAAGCGGAAATATAAAATCCTACGCTATTACAACAATTAGGGGAGGGGGATACACATTTGTACATGGGGGGTTCAACGAGAAAAATAGAAAAAAAAGAAAATAGCAAAAAACAAGATATATAGAGAGAGAGAGGGAGCCCGCGCGCTGCTGGGAGGTCATCAGAAGTTCTGACTCAGATCCGCTGCCAGATGATCAACCTCTTGGTTAAACTGTATGAGTCAGAACTTCTGACTCTGGCACCTGCAAAACAGAACCTTGTTAGTGGGGAAATCAGAAGTTCTGATTCCCCTGCGCTGCAAGACAGAAGTTTGTTAGTGGAGAAACCAGAAGTTCTGATTCTGCTGAAAAGGCAATAACTCTCAGAGGTTCTGATATCATTGACAGCAAAACAGGCTTCAGATGTGCTAACGTCAAAGTCAACACTTGGCTTTTCCCTGTACTAACCAGAACATCTGCAATCCTGTTGTTACTCCACAAAACAGGAAACATATTTGGAACAGATCCAGCAAATACAAAAATGTTTCAGAGGTTAGAACCACCAAGGTCACAGGCAAGTCCTATACTGGCTCAGAACGTTCTGAGGTATGAAAATCCTCAGAACATAAACAGCAACAACATGATATTTACATTATGTTTACTTGAGTATGCACAACTGATGATGCTTAACAGCGTGATGAGGGTCAGCAGGTGCTTACCTGACTGTTGGAAAAGTTGGTGGGTGAAAGTTAGCTTTTGGCTCTGGTGGTGTTCTGGACAAATTTTCTTTGAAAGGGCTGGTAAAGGCGTATACGTATGTAGGGTCAGAAGTTTGGAAAGGGTGTTTTTGGTTCACAGAGAAAACTGTATATTTGATGAAGTTTGAAGGTGAGAAACTCAAAGTTATGAAACAAAACTGGAGATTTTGGCAGAGTTTCAGAATGCTATGTTGCTAAGAGTTCTGTTTCTTACTTAGCAATTTCTGTTTCTTTTTCTTTGAACGCCTTTTGCAGTGGTGAAGACTCTCTATTTATAGGCAAAGTTCTTGTGGATGCCTTGAACATTAAAGCGCCAACAAAGTTTGAATTTGTTCTTTGACAGAAATTCCTGGGAAGTTGTGATAACAGATAGCTTTCAGCCTAGGCTGCAGCAGCAGGCGTAGATTGGGGAGAAGTGACCTCTGAAGTGGGCGGTGGCGCGTAGACCCATGCCAGAATCTGCACAAAAGCGTTTTCCAAGCCACACGTGAATGTTCAGGAGTGGTTGGAAGCATTAATGGGCATTAAATGGTGATAAGACCTATCAACATCAATATTCTGGTAATGGAAACCAACGTTGAATCAGCAGCGTAAACCATGCTCTGGCCTTGGCTTCCTGTTGTCTTAGTAAGCTCTGGAGATTCTCCTGGTTTTCTGGTATGTTCCTTGGATTTACTTCTGGACAATCTGGGCTTAGAGATTCTGTATCAGTGTAACACCCACTCTTCTGATCTTTCATCTTCTGATTTCAACCTGTTCTGAAGGAGCCTTCAGACTTCCCTGCTTCTCTTGCATTCCTTCAGCAAATTCTGACTGAGCTTGTGTAACTGCTGAAGGGGCATGTTCTGTTTGAGGCTTACATACTGAACCACATTTACAACTTTTGATTGAACTGATGTAGCTGCTGAAAAGCCAACTTCTGACCACGCTGAGCCAAGCTTGCAACTTCTGACCGTTTTTATCTGGAATGGGTCCAGAAGTTCTGAAGCGCTGATTTTTCTCTTAAACACTCATTTTTAGAGAAACGTTCTAAGTACTTAGAATTTGATTTTTCTCAAGATAAAAGCGTTTTTTTTGGAGTTCGTGAGATCATCTTGCTCTTGTAAGTGGCTTGCTTGGGCAAAAGGATAACTCAGGACTTGGATTTGTTTCAGAGGGACCTTGAAAATCCAAGATGGTTTCCTGAAGAAAGGGAGGGCAAATTTTGGGGTACAACAGATACTTTTAATATCATGGTTTATGCGTGCTTTAAGCTAGGTAAGGTGGATGAAGTTGTTGCTACTTTTAGGAGGGTTGATTACACTTTCACCTGTATCAGTGGAGTTTTTCTCTTCATACTATGGGATCCGAGAATAATTTTAAAACCTTGAGGACAAAATTCAATGTGAAACGGACGGTAATGATAAGAGGTGCAATTAGATATTTTAAGTAGTAATATAATTATGTTAGTTGTTATCTTTAAATGTTGTTGAATTGAGCCTTTAATAGAGTTTGAGCCTTATAGTTAATTATCCATTAAGAGTTTTATATATGAAGTGTCTGTGACACATTAGGAATCAATCAATCAAATGAAAAAGTTATTTTATCTTTCTTTATTTTATTTAGTCAATTTAATGTTCTTCTCCTTTAATGGAAAAAAAATCCTAATTCTTAACTTTGATAGAAATTCTTCCTATCATCAGAGTTTCCGAATAATACATTGCCTAACTCTTCGTCCCCTAACGGTTTCCAGAGTTGTTTAGAATTTGCTCTGTTTTCCTTTCTGAAGTTGAACACACATGATTGAAAAACTGAGGATAACAATGAGACGTAACTGCTTCAATCAACTTTTTTTACTTGTTTTTTGTTAAAGAGTTACTGTTGGCGGTATTCTAGAGGTGGTATGTGAAAAAATTATAGTGTTGCAGGATTCTGCAGAGAAAACTACTTTTCGTCACTTTTTGTACTATACTTCTACTGGTGGATGACCATTGAAAAACTCTGCTTCTTTTTTTAATTCACCAAACACTTCTTACTCTTAATCTTAGCATTACAAAGCCTTTATATAGGCTTGAATGAAACTGATAGAGAATAAAAATAGGTTGCTAATCAAGATGAGGACTCTTTGGTTCTCTCAATTTTAATGATACAACTCTACCATAAATCTAAATAAAGACAATCATTATAATGTGATGCTTACAATTCTCTCATAATGCTTCCTAAAGATAGTGGTGGTTACAACACATTAATTTTAACACTCCCCCTTAATGTGTTGCTCTTTAACTCTCATTGCTTCTCTAAGTTGCTGAAATCTTCCTCTTGGTAGTGCTTTAGTAAAAATGTCTGCAAGCTGCTCTTGTGAATTGCAGAACACTAACTGCACATCACCATCTTCGATCACACTTCGAATGAAGTGGTGCTTTATATTAATATGTCTTGTTCGACTGTGGAAAACTGGATTCTTCGCCATGGCTATTGTTGATTTATTGTCACAGTGAAACAACAGACTTTCTTCTTGCTTTTCTCTGATATCTTCAAGTATTCTTCTCAACCACAATGATTGTTGTGTAGCCAAACCAGCTGCCAAATATTCTGCTTCAGCTGAAGATTGCGCTACAGTATCTTGTTTCTTCGAACACCAAGAAATTACTCCTGAACCCAAGCTGAACACATAATCGGAAGTGCTTTTCATGTCATAAACACTTCCAGCCCAATCACTGTCACAGTAGCCTTTAACTTCGAGTTTAAAATTCTTTTCAAACCTGATTCCATGTTCCATGGTTCCCATGACATACCTTAGAACTCTTTTTGCTGCTCCAAGGTGTAAGTGACTCGGTTTACTCATAAACCTTGAGAGTAAACTAGCAGCAAACATTAAATCGGGCCTTGAAGCTGTAAGATAAAACAAGCTTCCAACCAAACTTCTATACATACTTGCATCTACTAATCTTCCACCATCTTCCTTCTTTAATTTTTCATTCACCAATAAAGGAATATCAACAGGTTTGCAGCCATTCATGCCAAACTTTTTCAAAATATTTTCAGCATATCTCTTTTGACAAATAAAAAATCCATATTCATCTTGGTAAACCTCAATACCAAGAAAATGATGCAGCAAGCCAAGATCACTCATCTCATATTTTTTCATCATTTCTATTTTAAAATTTTCAACCATTTTCTTGTTGTTACCCGTATACACCAAATCATCAACATAAAGGGCAACAAGAAGGATATCATCTTTACCTTGATGCTTCACATACAAGGTATGCTCACTTTGACTTCTTTCAAATCCTTGTTGAATGAAGTAGCTGTCAATTTCACTATACCATGCTCTCGGGGGCTTGTTTCAACCCATATAAAGCTTTCTTCAACTTGTAAACTTTTTCCTCTTGTCCATTAGTCACAAAGCCTTGAGGTTGCTGCACATATACCTCTTCTTTTAATTCTCCATTCAGGAAAGCTGACTTCACATCAAGTTGGTACATGTTCCACCCTTTCTGAGCTGCTAATGCAATAACTGTTCATACAGTATCCAATCTTTCAACTGGGGCAAAAGTTTCACTATAGTCAATTCCAGGCTGTTGTGCATAGCCTTTTACTACCAATCTAGCCTTGGCTCTTTGAATTGACCCATCTGGATTATGCTTCAATTTGTACACCCACTTTACTCCAATAGCTTCTTTGTCATTTGGCTTTTCAACTAACTGCCATGTTTTGTTTTTCTCAATGGCATTTATTTCTTCTTGCATCGCATTCCTCCAAGCATCTTCTTTGATTTCTTCATCAAATTTTTTTGATTCCACAACACAATAGTTGCATCTTGCATAAATATCACTCAAGTCCTTCAATTTTATTGGAGTTGAGCTGGGAGATGATGAACTTGAAATTTGTGAACTTGGAGAGGATGAGGAACTTGGTGTACATGGAGCTGGTTGCTCATTATCAGCTGTTGGGTTTTGTTGTTGTAATATGATTGCAGGGACTGTTTTCTCCTTCGTTTTGTCTTCTTCCCAATTCCAAGAAGCGTTCTCATCAAATACAACATCCTGGCTAATGATCACCTTGTTTGTCTTCAAGTTGTAAAGTCTATAGCCCTTTGACATGGAACTATAGCCAATAAAGACACATCTTTCACTTGTTTCTTCTAGCTTTGTCCTCTTTTGTTTAGGAATTTTATCATAGAAAACACACCCAAAAATTTTAAGATGGTTCACAGACAGTGTTCTTCCACTCCAGGCTTCAAATGGAGTCTTTTTCCACACGGCCTTTGTTGGACACCTGTTCATCAAATACACAACAGTGTTAACGGCCTCGGGCCAAAAGGTTTTAGGCAAACCTTTCTCAAGTAGCATAGACTTCGCCATCTCCATCACGGTTTGGTTCTTTCTTTCAGATACACCATTTTGCTGAGGTGTATATCCAACAGTGAGCTGTCTTTCAACACCTTCATCTTCACAAAATTTATGAAATTCATTTGAGGTGTACTCCTTCCCTCGATCACTTCTCAGTATCTTTATAAATCTGCCACTTTGTTTTTCGGTTAATGCTTTAAATTTCTTAAAGATTACAAACGCTTCAGATTTTTGTCTCATGAAATATACCCAAGTCATGCGGATAAAGTCGTCAATAAACAAGATAAAGTACCTATTTTTGCCATGAGACAAAGTATTCATAGGGCCACACACATCTGTGTGTACAAGTTCCAACACTTGTTTAGCTCTCCATGCACCTTCCTTTGGAAATGGTTGTCGGTGGTGTTTGCCAAGCACACAACCTTCGCACACACCAGATTTTTCTTCGATTCTTGGCAGCCCATACACCATCTTCTTTTGATAGAGTAACTTGAGGCTTTCGTAATTCAAATGCCCAAGTATCCTGTTCCATAAACACGAGTCATTCTCTCACTGGCCATCATGCTTACATTTTTCTCATAGTTAAAAGATAGTGGAAAGCTCCTGTTGCTAGTCATCTTCACAACGGCAACACTTCTTCTTTCTGAGTCAAAAATTTTGCACTCGTTATTCTCAAAGTTTAGAGAATAGCCGTGCTCAAGAAGTTGTCCAATGCTAAGCAAATTTTCGTCTAATTCTGGTACATAGAGCGTGTCATGTATGACTTTGCTTCCTTGCTTTGTGGTGACTCCAATGCTTCCTTTCCCTTTCACTACGACATGTTCTCCATTGCCCAATTTAACTTTTGAGCCAAATGAAGAATCAATGTTTATAAATGCTTCCTTCTGTCCGGTCATATGGTTGCTACAACCGCTGTCCAAATACCATACATTTTTACCTTCTTCATGCAATGCTTTTTGACAAGCAAAAAGTAAATTTCCTTCATCAGATTCTCCTTATGCGTATGAAGCATGTTGTTGATTTGCAAGACGACAATCCTTTTGAAGGTGCCCGAATCTCTTGCAATTGTGGCATTACGGTTTACCTTTGTTCCAACAAACCTTCTCGTCATTAGAACCGCTGTTACAAATTTTGCACCATTTGTTTGATGCTTCATTCCATCTTCCGCCATTTGCGCTTCTTCCAGATCTTCCACGTGAGTTTCTACCTCTGCCTCTGCCTCTTCCAAATCTGCCACCTCTAGAAGACTCACCTCTAGTTTGTATTTGGGGCTTATTTTCACCATTATTGGGCTGAATGTTGAGTTTAGATTGAAAGGCACTCTCGATTGATTTTTCAGAATGTCGTAACATCCTTTGCTCGTAGGATCTCAAAGACCCCATCAACCCTTGAACAATCAAAGTTGATAGATCCTTGGTTTCTTCTATTACCCCCACCATTGGGTCAAATCTTGCTGTCAAACTGATCAGAATTTTGTCAACAATTTTGTGATCTTCTATCGTATCACCATGTGACTTCATCTGATTCACCAACTCGGAGAGTCTGTTGAAGTATTCGTTCAGGCTCTCGTTCTCCTTCATCCTTTCATTTTCATAATCTCTCTTAAGAGATTGAAGCTTCACCGTTCGCACCTTTGAGTCTCCTTCGAACTCTTATTGTAGGATACTCCAGGCTTCTTTCGATGTTTTAGCTCTCATAATCCTTGGGAAGATGGATAGAGAGACCCCTCTTTGAATCATCCCGAGAACTCCAACATTTGTGATCTTCTTCTTCTTCAATTCTTCAAGCCGTTGGCTTGATTCTTCAGCCTTTTCTTTTGATATTTCAGCCTCTGTTGGCGCCGGTTCTTCATAGCCGTTTTTGACATACTCTAGAACATCCAAAGATGTGAATAGAGTCTCCATTTTAACAGTCCAAAAATCATAGTTCTCTCCTTCAAATAGAGGAACTTTGACATTGCTGTAAGTTACAGAAGGGTTGTTTGTGGAAGCCATAACTGTTGTTATTTTTGCTGCAGCTGCAAGGATCTGCAGCTCTGATACCACTTTGTTGGCGGTATTCTAGAGGTGGCATGTGAAAAATTATAGTGTTGCAGGATTCTGCAGAGAAAACTATTTTTCGTCACTTTTTGTACTATACTTCTACTGGTGGATGACCATTGAAAAACTCTGCTTCTTTTTTTAATTCACCAAACACTTCTTACTCTTAATCTTAGCATTACAAAACCTTTATATAGACTTGAATGAAACTGATAGAGAATACAAATAGGTTGCTAATCAAGATGAGGACTCTTTGGTTCTCTCAATTTTAATGATACAACTCTTCCATAAATCTAAGTAAAGACAATCATTATAATGTGATGGTTACAATTCTCTCATAATGCTTCATAAAGATAGTGGTGGTTACAACACATTAATTTTAATAGTTACGACTTTCTTGAATCAAAGTGAAGAATACATACTGAAGTGAACAAAGTGAAATATTCTTGACTTGTTAGATATTTCAAAGAAGATAAAGAAAACTCCAGTGGTGGTTGGAAACTGTACAGGATAAACCACGTCGACTCCTCCCTTCCTCTCAATCTACTCTAAGAAATTCGATTCGGATACAAACATCATGAGACAACATAATCAACACGTGAAAAAGGAAGAAGAATAACACCTCATAGCTGGAAGCAAACTCGACGACGTGGCGGTGATGATCCACCTTTACTCATCTAGCTACCATGGCTTTTGTGTTTGATCTTCCTTGGCTTTAATCATATATATGTTGATATGCAGACCTTTGGAATGACATTCGTGATGGAATTCTTTTTGAGGCACTGAATTTGATATTAGTGGGAAGACTGTGAGTAGCAGAAACAGCTTGAACCAGAAATAATTCTGGGCATAAGTTTATGTTCCACAGGTGTTTTAACCACATCCACATGAAAGCATGTTTTTCTTCCAATGATAACTCAAATTTGTAATTAATGTTTCTGAGGAAGATAATGATAACTCAAAAGAAAACCAGGATCTATTCTTCAATGAAGTAATGATGAGTAGGTGGAATGGAAAGGTGAAATGTAATAACAAGTTAACATTGATGCGTTATGGAATCAAGAAGTATAGAAGTTACATAGTTTTAAGTTCCACATTGAAAAATATACGAAAGAGTTTATATACCTTTTTTCACACAACAAATCTCAAGGAAATAAGTATGGGAAACAAAAAAATATTAGACTGAGTTTTAAAATAATATTTTAATAATTAATATAATAATATATAAAAAACGTAAAAAAAAAACATAAAAAAACATAATATAAAAAATATAATATATGCAAATATTTTAAAAATAAAAATAAAAAAAAATTAAAGAAATTCCACTTGACATTTAAAAAATAAATAAAAAGCAAATAAATCCAACTTAGAATGTCATGCTCAAAAAATATAATTTTTTTTGAGTGAAATAGTGTCTAATTGACGAAATCTGAGTAGTACGTAGGGGTTTTAAAAATTTAAAAAATTTTTTATGCTAAAAGTAAATCTCCTTAATATTACGAGGGGAGTTTATATATTTTATCCAACAAAATATGATCCGGAGATACATCTACGTTATTTAGATACACTTAAAGATGCATATCTAAAATATTTATTCACTAAATTTGATATTTTTAAGGCACACATATTTTACGTCCTTTTTAGGCCATAAATTAGAAGAAAAAGACACATTATTTAATTAAAAAATAATTTATAATTATCAAAAAAATTATACAATTATCAAAATGTATCGATAATATATAAGTTGTTCCGAAAATACAAAATAATACAATAAAAAGAAAACTACTAGATATGTCTAATTCCCTATCTTCCCTGTGTCTTGACAATCATGTCTTCCACGAGGATCGACTCTGGTTTGCCATTCTCAAAAATTTCTGCCTCTAAGCATGATCTCCCCATCTCCACAATATGCCGACAGACTGGCGACACATCTTTGGTGTGGTCATCCCTAGCCTTAAGTATCTCTTGATTAGCAAGTGGTTTTCCAAGGCGTCTGATGTCATGATCTGCATAAACCCACTAAAAAGAAACTAGTATCCGGTGATATTCCTTTCGTACCAAGTGACTCTCAAAATTCTCCAGTATCATATCAAGATCCCTACGGCGGACATGGGAGGAGCGGATTTATAGAGTTTCTCATAATAATATGCAAATAGACAAATTCCCGCATCACTCGCTCAAATATATAAGGATATATAAGAGATGATCTACATGCCAACCATCAGATGTATAAAGAGATAACGTCTATTAAAGATGAATATCTTTGAAAATAGTTCCGAAAAAATTCGAAAATACATTTCTAAACTAAACTACAATTTTGCTAAAATGGGAGAAATGTCATTGCTGCCGTAAACTCCTAAAAACTTTCAACCCATGTCTCCTTAAACTACTTATTTTGATTGCACACTACCATGTAACTTAAACAATTTATATTTTCTAAAAACTCATTCAAAACACAAAAAAGAAAGAATTTTTGAAAAACTTATAAAATCTAAATTGTGGATAAGAAGTTTGAATGTAGTGAGAAAATGAAGTAGAATGCATTGATTGGATGAGAAGCTTGAATGTTGATTTTTTTTTGTCGAGGAAGAGCAAATTAAACTAGAATAACCAGTATTTTAAAATGTGTTAAAAAATTAACTCTTTCTCAACCCGAATAAATTTTCCTTCTCATCTATAGTTTGTTTAGATGAGAAGTCCATTTTTTATTCGTAAAAAAATTCCATGTTGATACAAAAAGTAGTACATGGTTATTAAATACTAGTGCCTATTACGCGGTTGCGTATTTTTAATTTAATTTAATTTTATCAAAGAGACCAAATATGTAACTTGCGGAATTGTTAGGGGAAAATCACGTGTATATTTCAAACTCACATTTCACTTGTTTCAACTTTGGTTGCTTTATTAATCAAGTTCCTTCTATTATACTCATAACCACTGCTTTTTCTCATGCTTTGATATTTCTTCTTGTTTATACAATCATATTTTTTTACTTCATTTATTCATTCAACAAACATCTAGGTTTTCTTATATGGAAGATACAATCAGAAAATTTTGAAGTATAATGGGGTATTTTTGTTATTCTGTATGATTCTAATAAGTTTTACATATGCTATAGTAACTCCCTTGAAGTGCATATTCATTGTTGCAGCTTTTCCAAGAGAAAACCAAATCAAAGTATGAAGTTCATTGTGATATTTTTCTTTGGAGGATTTCTTGGCTTATTTATAGGACTATCACTTCCAACATTCTCTACAACAAAGGTGCTCAAATTGAGTATTTTCTGTATTTCATGTTATGATTGTTGTATTTGATATTAGAATGCTTCATTTTTTTTTAGTTGAGTCTCCCATCTAGTTTGCTTCCTTCCATTGATTTGGCTTGCATTCGCGGGAACAATGCATGGTCTTTCATGAAGAATAATCAGGTACTAAAAAAAATCTATCTACATGATAATCAGAAAACTGCCACTTACTTTGATGATTCTGTGCAGATTTGGGTTCCAACAAATCCTAGAGGTGCTGAAAGATTACCTCCTGGGATTATTAATGCTCAATCAGACTTCTTTTTGCGCCGATTGTGGGGTCTTCCCAATGAGGTGAGAATATGTTTGGATAAACAAATCAATTACATGTTTATAGCATAAAAGTGCTTATGTGCATAGCTAGTAGATTTTTCTATGTACATAGAATTTGATTAAGTTGCTATTAACTTGTAGGATTTAACCTCTAAGCCAAAGTACCTAGTGACTTTCACTGTTGGATATCAGCAGAAAAACAACATTGATGCAGCTGTGAAAAAGGTCCTTTTTCTCTTTCTCCATATTTGGATATGTTTTTGTATGTTTCTTTAAGCTAAATAATATAACCATGGCACTTGAACAGTTTTCAAAGGATTTCACAATCTTACTATTTCATTACGATGGCCGAACGACTGAATGGGATGAATTTGAGTGGTCGAAACGGGCTATTCATGTGAGTGTTCACAAACAAACCAAATGGTAAATTATATCCTCTTCTTGCTGTTTAAATTTGGATTACAAATTTTCATTGTCACATTTTTCGTAACTGTTGTTTACCAAACTCAAAGTTTTTATCTTCTTAGGTGGTATGCTAAGAGGTTTCTGCATCCGGATATTGTGGCATCATATGAGTATATTTTCATATGGGACGAAGATCTTGGAGTCGAGCATTTTAACGCAGAAGAGTGAGTATCATTGTTATTAGTATTCGATTCTTCAAACTCTAGTCTTAGTTTTGTTGAGGAAGTTTCAAATGCATGTTAAATTCCATTTGCAGATACATAAGACTAGTGAAGAAGCATGGCTTGGAGATTTCACAGCCAGCTTTAGAACCTCAAAAAGGCTTGATTTGGAATATGACAAAAAGAAGAAATGATAGTGAAGTTCACAAGTAAGAACTAAACAAATAATTTCATTTGAAAGAATGAGTTTATGGTTTATTGGCTGATTATTTGTTTGGTTTTTTCTATTAGAGAAACACAAGAGAAACCGGGGAAGTGTAAATACCCTCTTCTTCCTCCTTGTGCAGCATTTGTTGAGATTATGGCTCCTGTGTTTTCGCGAGACGCGTGGCGCTGTGTGTGGCATATGATTCAGGTTCCATGCATTGCTCACTCTTTTTTACTTCAACTATTTCAAATGTAGTTAGTTTGATGACAGTAACACATTGGTTTTTGCAGAATGAATTTGTGCATGGATGGGGACTTGATTTTGCTTTTAGAAAATGTGTTGAGGTAGCAAATTAAGGTTATTTCTCTCATTATATTATAATTTTTATATGCTATGGAATTTTGAATTAATACCATCTTTCATATATTATAGCCTGCCCATGAGAAAATTGGAGTTGTTGATGCTCAATGGATTGTTCACCAAGGTATTCCATCATTAGGGGATCAGGTAAATTTTTTATTTTTTATTTTTATCTATAGACAAATTGTTAAAAATCATTAGAAATTCACATAACCGGAAGAGTCACGCTATAACCCTGATGTTGGTTTCTAACCTAGTAATATCGACTTTTGTCATTTGATTATATAATCACTCAAAAGAAGCTTTATAAATTTTGATACTTAAATTTTTTGTATTTGTGTTTGATAGGGAGAAGCACAAACTGGGAAGCCGGCGTGGCGGGCGGTATGCTATGAACCTTTCGTAGTTCAAATGTTTTTTTAATTTAAATTATTCGACGATTATGATTAATTGACAGAAATATATATTTTTTACATTAAGAAAGTGTATGAATAAAATGGATTTTGATTTTGTTGTGTATATTTTGCATTGTATTGGTAACAGGTTAAAGAGAGGTGTGGAATGGAGTGGAGAATGTTTCAAGGAAGATTGACAAATGCAGAAAAAGGATATTACAAGTCCAAGGGAATTGATTTTTCTGATTTGCTAGTTCATAACTAAGGGACAGTAGTTATTTTCAACTATAACTTAGATTTCTTGACAGAGGATTATGAATATGAACATTTTTATTTTTTAAAACGTAGTTACATTGTAATTCATACTGAATAAATATATATCCTATCATATACAAGTCGAAAACAGAGGAAAGCAGCAGAATCATATTGGGATTGATTGATTAATTGATGTATTAAGAGGAGAAGAGATTGAATCAAATGTTTTTATGAATTTGAAGGGTTCATTTTTTTTTGTAATTTTTTTATAATCTCCTGTTGAGACTCTTAAGTGATTTTTGTGTGTTGGGTCTCTACTTCTATCTTGTTGTCTATAAGCATGCTTGGTGATTTAGGTTATTGTATAAGATGTGAGTTATTTTTATGCAATGTGACATATGTTCTCAAACTATATAAATTTGTTGTCTATAAGCATTTTTGGTGATTTAGATATTACACTATAATTGAACAGAACATGTGAAATTTTCCCAGAGCATTGATAATTGCTGTCTTGTATATTTTGGATGGTTCCAATATTATTGGAAATACATTAAAATAGTTAATCAAATTTTTATTATAAAATTAAGCTAGATTAGGACATGTTAGTAAGAGAGGTTTGTTTAAACTAGCTAAGCAATGTTTGATAGGTAGTTTGTTTAAACTAGTTAAACAATGTTTGATAGGTAGCGAGAAATTAAATAGACTAGAATTATGTGATCATTGCATATTAGGAAAACAATCTGAAATAAAGTTTGAGTGATATGAATAATTCGAGTAGACTATTTGAGTATTTGACAAAGGTGGAAAGTCATGAGGGTGATTTCTATTTTTTCTCTACACGATTTATGATTTCTCTATAATAATATGGATTCATGTTTTGAAACATAAAAGTGCCACCTTTGAAAAAAATTTAAGGAATTATTGTAGGAATCAAATGGAAACTAAGTTGAAAGTTTTAAAAACTAATAGGGTCTCGAGTTTGCTTAAGAGAAATTTAATGAGTTTTACAGAAAATAATGTATAAACAGGCATAAAGTAGTAGCTAGCACACCACAATAAAATAACCTAGATGAACACATGAATGTAATCATTTTGGAGCCAATGCGGTGCTTGATGTTGAGAGTTGAGTTACCAAATAGTTTTCAAGGTGAAGCTATTACTAATGTGATTTATTTGATCAACAATGTTCATCCATATAAATAGGCTTCAATACGCTTATTAATGTTTAAAGTGAGAAACTAGCATACTACTACAATCTAAAAGTTTTTTTAGTTTTTGCGTTTAAGCATGGAGGATCAAATTTTATTATAAGCGAAGGTGTTAGTTTTGATGACACCCATATAAGGATGAAGTGCAAGGACCTAGAAGTTAAAGAGTAAAAAACAAAGGCGGAAAAGACTCAATTTGAGTTGGAGGTTCCTACTAGTGATACTAATGATTAGGAAAATGTTACGACTCCCACTTTTTAGTTCTAGATAAGTGTAATACGGTGGGAGAACTGACTTAGTTTTGTATTTTATCGCAAATATTGCGGATAGCAAGAGTCGCCACCGACTTTTATTTTATCCAAGAAGGAAAGGGTGAAAAGAACAGGAAAGACCTTGATAGATT
Organism: Vicia faba; assembly: GCA_948472305.1. Classification (NCBI taxonomy): domain Eukaryota; kingdom Viridiplantae; phylum Streptophyta; class Magnoliopsida; order Fabales; family Fabaceae; genus Vicia; species Vicia faba. Next base: position 1,141,395,245 of record OX451741.1, read on the forward strand.
TTGAGTTTGGGGGGTAGGTTATGAAAAGGGAAGGTGTGAGCACCCTTTTCATTCGTAGTTATCTACGGGCTCTTAATAGCTTAACTCACTTTGTTTTGAAAATTGCTTTGTGTTGTTGTAATACCCCAAATTTGTCCTACCCTTTTACTTTTATCTGGCTTATGCATCTCACACTTTTCTTATGTACATAACTCCCATTAGGTCATTTTGCATATCATGCATCATTAACCAATAAGTTTTGCATTAGATCGAGGATATTGAAGACTTAGGGTTCCTCTGTGCTTTTAGGCTCTCATCCCCAGTCAAGGATGAATCAATCGATTTCTTCAATAATCAGGATTTGTGGAGCTAGGGTTTCTGTTCATGATTATTGAGGGGTTTTTATTACCCTAAAGCAACAAAGTTCATGAAGCATCTTCGTCAAGATTTATCAAGTGCATCAAGCGTTTGGGGTTTCATCAAGGCTTCATCAGAGGTTGCTTTGAAAGAAGGTTTTTTCTCATCACCATATTAACTCGCTTCCTCATCAGTGTGCGTTCATGGCAAGGAGATTAGGGTTTCGGTTCGTTGCTCAAGTTCGTTGGTTGATCAATTGAAGAACTAGACTTAAGGTCTTCGTTTCTTTTATACATTAAGACATATTTGTCTTCAAGGAAATGTGTTGAGGCAACCATTTGAAAAGACTTTGTTAAGTCAATGTATTTTGTGGATTGAATTGCAAGAGTGAGACATGGCATACGAGGTGAAGTTATGGATTAGTTTTGATCAAGACAATTTTGTTCTCTTCGTTGTTATATGTTGCTTGGAAATGCAAGTTAAATGGGATTAGTAAAGGAAAATTGATTTGTCAGTTGAGAAATGAAAGGGAATTCATTCATTCGAGTGATTTCATGAATTCAATCTATTCAAGGGAATAAGTTTGGATCTGGTTCATGATTAAATTTGGAAATGGTATCCATGTTAATTTTGTAGGATTCAAGTAACAAAGGAAATTGCCATCATTTCTTTCAAGGCAAAGTTCATCATCAAAAACTCATGTTCATTACACATTTCATTTAAAAGAAAGACTAAAAATTCAAGAGGTTCCTATTACAAGTTACCACTTTCAAATTCTATTACAAGTTGTATCCAAAATATATTCTAAAGGCTATTACAAATAATGATGCAATCTTTAAAGAACATGTGAAAGTTATCTTCATGCTTGCGATTATCTTTGCTCCAAGCTTCCATGTTTCCAAGAGGTGCATCGCCACTGTCATCGGAACCAAGATGCACCATGTTTTCCAGCTTTGATACATCACCGGACCCTGCATATCAACAAAGGAAAAACAAACTGAAGATAAGTCATAAGATTAAGAGTACACCCTAAATCAAAATGCATCAAACAACTCCACAAACATGGCATGCTAACCCTTGTCAGTCTGCATTCACTTTACTAACTACTAGAAACTTTGTTTCCCTAATCTCATTTCCAGCTCATGTTAACTAACCACTAACTAATAGCTAAGCGCTTTTTGACAAATACAACAAATAACAACTCATGCTAACAAAATTTCAAACCTTCATAACTTCCTCTCATTTCCCTCTCAAAAATTCAGTTAGTAACTAACTCTCAGAATAGTCCCTAGAAAAAGAAACTAACGGAAAACCAGCTAACAGAAAAAACCAACAGAATTTCCATAACCACTCTTAACTGTCATAACAGAAAACAAAAACCGATTTTCTAACTAATTCAGTTCCTAACCCCTAATTGTTTTCTCTAACAGAATTCCATCCAACTAACAACCTGTAACTAACTTCTCAAACTCCTGACAGAAAAATAAAAGAATTCTCTAACCGAATTCCAACTAACTTTCTATCCTCTAACTCACCCTCTAACAAACTTCCAGAATATGCATAACAGAATGTAACAAATTGTCATAACTTCCTATCTGTTTTGAAAAACTCCCAACAGAGTATAACAGAAAAGAGAAAAGAGAGGGAGGGATTTCACGATTCATTTTCACACACACAAAGAAATCACAGAAAAAAGCTTCAACAGAAAAACCCACCTCTAAATTATTCTCTGTTTTCCCTCTGCGTCAACCTCCAACAATTTGCAGCATCTTCTTCAATCTTCAAGCATCAATTCTTTGCGTTCACCTTCAAATTTATTTGGGCACAACGACTTCAATCGTCATCATCTTCATCGAGAATTCTGCATCATCATCTCTCAAGGAATCAATAATAACCACTTGTGCATCTTCCCTTCATCTCCATCTTCGATTTGATATTCTTTGCACAACAAGAACAACTTCAACATCTTCACTGAGATTTAACTTCAAGCATCTTCTAAACTCCATCAACACCAATTTTGCGTATCGCTACTGCACTTCATCTCTCCGAGCCAACTTCATCATCCAAGCTTCACGAGTTCTCTGCATCAACAAATAACATCAAATTCTCAGTGTTAAACACGATTATTCGTGAGTGTAATTATGCACCGCATAAATGCGAAGAGGAAGAGATGAATAGGAAGCGGAATCAAGCAGAGTAAAGTGAAACATACCTGGGAGAACATATTTCTCTGGATTTCTCATTGTGTGTTAAAAGAGAATTGGAATCGTCTCTGGTAGGTAACACCTCTCAATCCTCTACTTTAGCATATAATATGTTTTTGCTTTCTCTTTTGGATCGAATCTGAGACGAAGAGAATCGTGACTTGAGCCAAAACAATATGAATCGTGACTGATTGAAGTTTTACCGTGAAGTATGAATTGGACTGGAAGACGAGTTTAAGTCGAAGCTAACAACGACGAAGACGATTGAGAATTGACGAGCGGATCGAACGAATTGAGATTGATGGATCGAAACCGAACGGAGGCACATCATTGACGTAGCGGTGGAGGATCTGAGAAGAAGAGCGCTTATGACTGAGGAAATTGAAGAGTCATTCTTCTTAACCCTATTCATGCTCCAAACGACAACTAAGCTGATTGATAAAAATATGGTGAAGATGTTGTTAGATCTCCTTCCGAGTAGGCCTGGACCTAAGCTTTTGAGCCCATAGCAAAAATTTTAAATATTCTTGAAGCTTGACACAAAACTGTTTCTAGATCCTTGCTAAGATAGGCCTAGTGCTCAGACTTCTTTACAACATCTCTAGTCCAGCTTAGCACCCTCCTGAACTCTTTACATTTTCATTTTATTTTTCTTTATCAATTTTATTTTATTGGCTTTTGTTAATTTTTATTGCATGACAAAATAACTTAAAAAATAGTTAGAATATTTTAGGAAATATTTTAGAATTCTTAGGTTTTCTCTTTAGAATTTTATTAGAATTTTTTATTATTACTCTATGTTTGGTATTCATTTTTGTTGTCATTTTTAGCCAAGATTTTGTGATAGAATGTCGATGTAACTTTTGCAATATGTAATGCTTGGAGATTAATTCTTTGATCACTCGTGCAAAGTAGTTTATGTAGATTTTTCTTATCGCTTGCATGGTTTTGAAGAGGCAACAGACCTTCTCCGTTAGGTATCACCGTGGTTTCACTTTTATTCCTCATTTCCACACTTTACCGCTTTTCTAGAGATCATAAGAAGTAGAGCTTTACTGCTTTATGATGCCATGAGAAGTAAGGTAGAGATGTATGATGGGGATCTCCGTTGCTGATCATGTCAGGAATCCCTCTGGTTTATTTAAAGACCCGTTTAGGGAAATTCCACATTGTGTGCATTCTATTTGCTATTTGTAGTTGTTTAATACCCTACCTTTGAAGTAGGTATTCCACACGTGTGTTTATATTTGTGCCCGCATATGTACAGATGATAAGCCCTCAAAAACAGGCGAATGGGGAGGGATCACAATCAACCCCGACAGTTTCGTCCGTGTCATCCTTAGCTCGTGACGCACCATGATGCTTCGGAGTTGTGTCTGCTCATGTGTATCGAGTCCATCAAGTGGGGAAGGGTTTTGCAATCAAACCCTCACGCTTTGTTAGGAGTTCGAATTGGCCGATGCTGATACTCTATGATTGTTCATATTGCCTTCTATCATCTACCTCGATCTTCTATATCTTGGTTAGGTGTTCAGTCGCTTTGGACATCACATTTTTGTTTTACATCCTACTCCCGCTTGTTTGTCTCGGGTGATATGCTCCCCTTGACTAAAGCATTTCGTTTCTTTTCCTTACCATTTCATGTGTGTGCTCTTTCGAGCTTGTTTGTTTATTCGCTTTCTGTACCGTGTTTCCTTAGGATGTGCTTACTCCTTTAGGATGCAAGTTAGACCTTAGGTGGCAAGCCATGCATGCTAACATTAGGTAGATATTTCCCTTTCATCCTTAACGTAGGGCCACCATTGTATGATAACATTAGGGGTAGTGCTAGGCTAGTCTCCCTTAGTTAGGGCCACAATTGTATGATAACATTAGGGGTAGTGCTAGGCTAGTCTCCCTTAGTTGTTTTCTCCCTTTTTGCATTCTTGCATTTAAGACTAAAACCTCTTTTTCTTAGCAAAACAAAATATGCTAATAACACTTAAACCCCTTTTCAAGGTAAACACAAACCAATCAAATGTGGAATCTTGCCTCGAGGGCGTAACTCGAAACCATTTTCAAGTAAGGACATGATTGATTTACTTCTGTGCCAACACATGAGTCTCCAAAGGTCGAGCTTCCTTCGAAGGCGAAATTAACATTGTTCATAAAAAACATAAAAAAAACAAAACATGTGAGTCGAACTATGGTAACTCTAATTTCTCAAAAAGGGTACATATGCATTGGGGTAGGGCCCAAGCGAGCACAACTTTATTTTCCATACATTATTTTTCTCCTTTATTTTGCATGCATTATTCCTCAGTAGTAAGCAGTAAGCATAAATTAGACACACCCATAAGATAGATAACAATACTGAATATCATAGAGTACTACGGGCGTGTGGGGTGCTAATACCTTCCCCTCGCGTAATAGACTCCCTTACCCAATCTCTCGATCGCAAGACTGTGACTTCTCTCTTCTTAGGTTTTCTCGATGTTTACCTTTCCCTACATGTGGGATACAAGATGTTTGATGGCGACTTCATTGTTTAATGATTTTTAGCCGATTGTTTCAACTGGCGACTTCACTGGGGATATTTCGACCAAATGCTGGTCTATCTCGGAGTCGCTCCTAGTTCTTGTTTTCTTTTCTTTGGGTGTTTATCTTTATGCTTTCAGTTTATTCATCCATACATGATTACCTGAGCATATGTATGCATTGCATTTTACTGTTTTCCATATACTACTGTTGTACTGGATCTGCTTCTTGATTGGGTTGGGATGTTACTATGAGGTAAAAGGCCCAATACCCAGGCTAGAGTGCACTAGGACACTAGGAATATAGTGGATCATGATGGCTATTGGACGTTGGTCCTCACTAGCATATTCATGTGGTCCGCGCTTGGTTGAGGTTTAAATGAATTACTACCGACACCCACGTCCGTGGGTAAGGCGGTAGTACTTTCAAGAAAACCTATGATTCCAAGTCAACTTTGCCTTACCCTGGCCTAGTTTTCACCTGTGAGTGGGGATGAGATGATTATTCCTGGTACTATTCGTGACTTATTCAGATGGTGACTATGTTCAGATGGTGACCGTATGTTCTGTTGGTGACTATGGTTCTCAGATTTATTTTATGAGTTCCTGACTTGTTTATTTGGAGGTTCATTCAGGCCTTCGATCTTGGTATTCCCAACATGTTCAGAAAAGGCTCAACATTATCCGGTGTTCCAAAAGCCTTAATCCCGTACAATTGATGATCTACATGGTACTTGGTTCTTATATGTGCGGAAGCTATGTCATACCTTTGATATGGTAATATTCATATGGTTTAGAAATAGTGCAACAATCATATTCAAAAGTGATGGAACTTTGATCCCATGTATTTGCATACATAACATGGTTACCACATGCTTAACATACATGTTCTGTTATTTCTAGAGAATCATATTTGTTTGTGCTAAACTCTTCCATATTTTACTTGCATAAAATCAAAATCAAAGCATGTAAATTCCTTGAAAATGACAGAACATGATGAGGCATCCATTCATGCACCCCATGCACATCCATGCATCCATAACAGGTACTCAAAGATTGGGGATTCTTATTCAGACTTGGTACTCTCCTTGGAGGTTCAAACTTAAATTCTTACTGCACATGTTCAAAGATCAATATGGAATAAATCTGTGGGGGATTGACCGATATGAAGATCCTGACGGGGTTGATTGTGGTACATACAAGTATTGGCCCATGGTCGGGAATTATTCGAGAAGGAAGATAATCAATTGAAGACTTAGGTGAGCCGGGTCATGGAAGCTCTGATGATGATATCAATAATCTTACACCTACTACCGCAACAGAGGTTCTCTCTTCTCCTCATCTTTTGGGGATCGCTTTCAACCATGGAATGTTGCATAATCTTGAGTTCTTGGAACATCTTACCAGCAGATGGTTCCCATTTACTATGTGGATTTAAGAAACTTCTTTTACCAGCGAGACTAGGATACGCCTAAAGAAGAGTTTATCTTGTCTCAGTGCTTCATTCTCATTGGTTTCCATGATTGTTTGAGATTCAATGGGTTAGACTCTGTACTTCGATACCATCTATAAATTCCCTTCCAGATCATGATACCGACGTTAGATGTGGTTACCACGTCAGGGCATCTGGCTATTCAATCGGGGGCACTCTCCACAACTTTGCATTCCCTGATCTGTTCGACAGCAGCCAGTCTTTGTTCCCCAAGTGAACTCATGGGGAAAAGCTTTTAAGCAAAGACAGAAGAATCCTGGTGAGCATGTTAAGGCAATCCCAGTGCGTTACATCTAGTTAGTTCCTCGCCTGGTGGAAGTTCAATTAGAAAAGCTATGATCTTTGGGGTCCTCCTCCCACAAACATCTCTTCTGATTATGATGCACATGCTAAATGTATCTCCTTATTCTGGGGCACTCGGTTTTGATATTGAAGACTGTAAAGTGGTTGAAGTATAAAGCTCAACACCTGTCTGACACCTCTTTCAAAAGTCCAATTCCTATTTAGCCAACTGTCAGACTCTTTCTCACCGGGCGGATATCTCTTCTGTTGTGATAGAAGACAAATTATATTGTTTCCTTGTGGCATAAGACGCTTGGTGATGCAGCTCATACCAATTTTCTCGGTAAAGCATTCATTCATTATCCTGAAAGAATCTTATATTCATATTATTCCAAGGCACCTGAACATTCGATTGAAGAAGGTATGTGTTGTACCCCAAAATTTTCCCTCTCATATTTCTCAATACATTTCAAGAAAGATATTCAAATTGCTCAAGGAAGTCCAAGGGTTGACCAGACAAGCTCTCTCCTAAGACAGTCTACCTCAAATTAGGGTTTCATGTTGCATCAAGATACTTGAGTCCAAGGGATTCCAAATGCTCACCATTGTCCTAATATGTTCTCAAGATCATCCATGTCAAGTTTCAAGCCTTGTAGAGAAAGTTTGCTCAGTCAATTGCTCAAAGGCCTAAAAATCGACTGTGCTAGGGCAAAAGTCAAATGTGGCCCACATACAGTCAAACTTCAAGATTTTTGGTCAACATCCTCATTTTGAAGTATATTTCATCATTTGATCAAGGGTTGATCATGATTCATCAAGTATTGCTCATAATTCATCAAGAATCAAAAGTTGCTAAATTAGGGTTTTGTAGGAAAAGTCAACTCAACTTTGACCAAGCATAACTTTCTCATACTTTATGAGAAATTACCCATCCAAAGCTCATTTTGAATAGTATGAAATTCTATACAATCCATATTCAGATACCAAGTTCAAAATATGCACTCACAAGAAGTTATGAATTTTGACATTATAGGTCATTTTGAAAAGTCAACAAAAATACCTTTTTTGTCAAAGCTTCATACTTGAGCATGGAATACCAAATTGAGATGATACCAAATTTTTTGCTTAGAGGACATCTCAAGCTTTCTAAAAAGTCCAAGAACACCTTCAAATAGTCAAAATTGAGGAAGTTATGCATTAGTGAAGTTGACCCTTTTTGCAAAATTGTTAAAAGTCAACTATGCCTCAAATTGCAATTTTTGCCAAATGGGCCCAATATTTTGCACTTGTTTTGAGTTGGCAACATGGTCCACGAGCCCTAGCCTTTGCCATTTGTCATTATATTGTTTTTATTATTTATTTTGATTTTGATTTGAATTAAATCAATTTTAATCAAAACAAATCATGAGAAAATCCAAAACATTGAAATCTCAAGATTTTGCACATGTTTCAGGTCCTATATCCAGCTAGCATGAGATTGAATTCGTGTAAAGGCTTGGTGTGCACAAAAAGATTGAGTTTGCTCTATTTTTAGAAAGATTTTCAAGTGTATCAAATCCAAATCAAAAGCAATGATGGAGGAAGATTGAGATCAGCTTTTCAACCCCAATCCAATCCTTGATATATATTGAGCATGTGCAGACCTAAAACGAGGCTAGAGAGAGACGTGGGAACCAGAACAAAACTTGAAAAAAATCACAAAAAGGGCAGACACGAATTCATAGTTCCAGGCAACTACAAGACTCTTTGACCATCCCAATCGCTTTCTGGGATCACAAGGGACCTAAACCAATCAAGAACCAAGAGTTTCCAACCCTATATCACACTGTAAGTCAGCCACGACAATGGCTCTTTCTTGAATTCGAATTTCATAATATTGGCATCTCTAGCATGAAATAATTGTATATTCTTGTTCACCGTCACATTTGCAAGCTTTCTGTAACATTTAATTTCGTTTTCATGAACTGTATGAGATTTCACCATTGCTAGGGTTTTTTGGTTCGATTTGGGATCTTGGAATACATGTGATATTGGGCCTTGATTAGGATACTATGAAGTTCGTGAGACTGAGACGAATGGATTGGTACCATCACCATTGATTTATTGTGCTTGTACATGACTTTTGAGATACACAGGTTTTAGCTACGATGGTTGTCCGTTGGTAAAGGTCTGTTGTCTAAAACAACAGATCCTTGGAGAAGACGAAGACGTGGCGAGCAACCATTCGCTTATTTGAAAGTTCGCGCGTTTTGGACTTAGTGTTTTTGCTTTTTCATATTATGGTTATTGTTTATTATGTGTACAACAAAAGCAGCTAGCGCAGTTGGTAGCCAGTCATTGGAAAATGCCTTGGGGCCTGGGTTCGAATTCCAGGTCTCCCAATTCTTTCACATTATTTTTCTTTCAGTGATCATACGCGCGCACAAGACCAAGGGCTACCACACACCCTCGTAATCCAGCTTGCCAAGTGTCCTGAGATCCAGATCTGCAAGCCATCAATGGAGGAGAATCATATGCCATGGTCAATGCAATACATGGTATCCAGCAGGTCAACATGGGTCAATCCTTTTTGGGCCCAGAAGCTGCTGTTTACACCCCCTCAAAATCATTTTTCAGGCCCAATAACTCTTTCTCTTTTCTTTTTATATTTTATTTTATTTAATTTGTTTATTTATTTTACTAACAAAATTAATTATTTCTTTTATAAAAAAAATCATAAATAATATTTTTTCACCCAATTAGACTTAGGTTTATTTTTTATCAATAAAATTAATTAATTTAATTAGGTTATTTAATTTTAGGTAACTTTAATTATTTTGTAAATAATTAAAATTAATTAGAACAATTAGGGTTTTAATTTAATTATATATATTTTTATTTTTAAAATAACCAAAAACATAAAAAATAGGCCATTTATTTATTTTCATTAATTAATTTAATTAACTAATTAATTTTGTACTTAATTTAAAAACCTAATCCTTTTTATAAAAACAACAAAAAAAACAATTTTTCTTTTAATTAGGTTATAAGGGTTCAAAACCCTAGTTCTCTCTCGTTCTAATTTCATCGCGCGCACTTTATTGTTTTACTTTTTACCATATTAATGTAATAGCTCACAAGTTGTAATAGTTTAATTAGGTCTTTTATTTTCATTTATCGCTTTATTTTTTAAGGGTTTGTTTTTGGCTATGTAAATACCTGAAGCCTTGTAATAGTGTAGTTTAATTTCCGCACTTTTAATTTCTCAAAAATATTAACTGTTAGATGTATGAATATTAGGGATGTATGACAAGAATGTACGGTTAACTTTAAAACAATTAGATAATCCTAAAATGTGCAAAGATAATAACTTGAAATTGAATCACTCGCACATGCACACTCCTAGGGTACACTCCCACTTCGGTTGCCTTCTGTGATACGGTGGGAGAACTGACTTGAGGTTTTGCGTTTTATGTTCGCACTTGTGCGGTTTAGCAAGAGTCACCACCGACTTTTTATTTTATCCAAAGGAAAGGTCAACAAGCAGAGGAAAGATCTTTGAGATGTTTTCTTGGGTTCAGGGGGTAGATTATGAAAAGGGAAGGTGCTAGCACCCTTTTCATCCATGGTTTTCCATGGGCTCTTAGTTACTTGTTTAGATCACTTGCTTTTGCTTTTCAATTGTTTGAAATGGTGCTTTGTGTGTGGTTTTGAAAATGTTTTGAAAAGAGGCCTTGTTTAGGCAACCTTTGTAACAATTCTTGTTTGAATGTTTTACAAAGGTGTTTGTCTTTTGAAAAGATGTTTCAATGTTTGAAAGTTTGTTTTGGGAAATTGTTTTGAAATTGTGTGTTTTTGAAATTAGCAAGGATGTTTGCAAGAGATCAAGTAACTAGGAGTTTCTACCCTACTCAAAGATCTTTCCCACACATTTTTAACCCTTTGACATTGTTGTTTTACCATTGTATTTGGTAAGCAACCTTGTGTTTGGATGTTAAACGGGACAGGCACAAATCATCGTATGGCTATGATAACAATATTGCCAAGTATCTTAGCAAGTTTTTGTGGGACTAGATCATTTTTGTATAGGCAACCAAGATAGCGTCATCAAGGGACTATGATCTTTTTTTTTTGTTTTTTTTTTGCCAAGATACCTAGCATGCATACCATGGCCATTTTAAAGGCAACAAGTGGATGAAACCCTCGGGGTGCTTGTGTGTATTGTGTTGTAATTTTCATGCTTTTTGTCTTGTGTTTAGTCAAGCTATTTGTTTGATTTTGGATGTTTGCCTACAAACCCTAATCTTACTATCATGGCATATTTGAAAGCAATAAATGTGTAAAAGTAAATCTACCACTATTACAACATTGATATGGGGAGGGGGATACTGATTTGAATAAGGGATATTTGCAAGAAATAGAAACCCTAAATTTATTATAACCATATTGAATTCTTTGTTCAAATAATAAATAGGCAAATATTTAAATGGACAATTAAATAAATATGCAATATATATATATATATATATATATATATATATATATATATATATATATATATATATATATATATATATATATATATATATATATATATATATATATATATATATATATATATATATATATATATATATATATATATATATATATTATTTATGTACAAGAAAATAAAATAAAAATATATACAAATGTTTAGAAAATTAAATATGTGAGAAAAATATTATTTAAGTATATAAATAAAAAAATGGTATTTTTTGTATTATTTACAAGTTTTTATTTAAGAAAATAAAGGTATATTATTTAATAAACTAATTTTATGCTAGAAAAAATAATAAAAAATAATAAAATAAAATATGAAAATTCATGAAAATATTTTTGGTAATTTTTTAATGTTTAGAAAAATAAAATAAAGTCAGAAATGAAAAAGAAATAGAAAAAAATGCAAAAAATAAACAAATGGGTTGAGGGGTGCAAATAACAGAAATGGGGGTGTCAAAAGCAAGCCAGGACCAAGCCCAACCCAGATCACTTCATCTCTAACCTCTGACCAAACAAAGACGCGCGCTTGTACTCAAAACTGAAAATTCTGCATTTGTGCTTAAAAACAAAAACTTGCAACATGAAAGTTATAGAGCATGATCATACGATTCTAACCATATAAAAAACTTAATCTAACTCTCAAAAACCAGAGAGAATTTCTCTGGCCCTAATTTCTAACCTAGTTTTTTCAGAAAGTTCATCATTCAAATTCTCCCAATACAGTTAACTTAAATGAAATCTATGCATATGTGCAGCTTAAGGGCAATGAGTACTACATTTTTTATTCACAAACCTAAGCCTAATGTTTCCTAAATAGAGAGATAGAAATTTGAACTTTACTTGTTTCAGCTGAGCTCGAGTATGGCAATGTAGGGGTTTTCAGTGAGGCCTGAGATGCTGGTGAGCTTGCTTGAAGTTCCTTTGAGCTTTCTCGATGCCTAGCTAGCTTTGAACTTGCTTGAATAAGCTTGTAGAAGTCAACCTGCACAGTCAGAATTCAAGAATGGTGAAGCTTGAAAACAAGGTTACAATTGCTGGCCAATGGTTGGGATATCTTAGGTAGGTTGTATGGAGTGTGTTGGAAGAGGTTTGGGGCAAAACGCACGAGTGGTTTGTGTTTTGGAAATCAAAATGCAGAAGCTGCCCTGTTTTGCAAGTTTTTGGTGTTTTGGTGTTCAAGGGTGTTTGAGGACTGGCTAGCTCGTGTTTCTGACCTTTGGCGATATGCAAAAGTTGTTTGAAATGGTTACAACACTTGGTTATATCAGATTGCAAAGATGTTGACCTTTTGCAAGGTTTCTTGGTTTTGAAGCAAAAGTGTGAAGTGACCAAGGGCAGGCCTGTACAGGATAGCTTCAAGCATGCACAAAGTTGTTGTACCTTTGCCTAAGTTTATGGAGTTGGTTTGCTGCAAAGGAATGGGTTCAAGGCTCAAGGGAAACAAAAATGCATAAAGTGAACTTTATCAAAATGGCATTGTTAACTTTTTGCCATTTTTGGATTAATCCTTTGTGTAATCTTCCATTGATCAGAACAATGCATTAATCCATTGAGTTTGCATTCAATTTTTGAGTGTGGAAGGGTTTAGATACCTGTAAACAAGTACAAGAATGGCTGGACAGAAATTGCAACTTGTGTTAACATGAAAAATGCCATGAACCAAAGTGATATTTTGCCAAATTCAAACATTCAATTCTCCCTAACCACAAATGATCTTGGAGAGTTCTTGGACATTTTGGAAAGCTTGCAACATTCTCTACAATCCATCTTTGAAATTAAACTTGATATACCTCTTGGAACTATGTGAAAAATGTCCATGAAGTTAGGTCAAAAACTTGCCTAAATTAGGGCAAAATTTCACTAAGTCTTTTAGTTCATGGACCCTTATTCACAAATTCATAACTTGAGATCCAAGCATTATTTGGGAAAACTTTGTGAATAAAAGTTGTAGATTTCATGGATGAATACAACTTTTATGTTGGAAGTTTTCTTTGAATCCAATTGCATCACGGTGAAAAAAATGTGCAAAGTTAGGAAAAAATAAGAAATTTTTCATACTTAGAAAAATTCTAAGTTATGAAAAATTTCAAATCAAAACCCTAATTTGCAATTTTAGGTTTCTTGGTGAAAAAGTTTCACATTTTGACATATCTTGATGAATTATGACCCTTGGCACTTGATTTTGACCAAAAAGTCAAAGTTTGACTTTTCAGTGCACAGTTGACTTTTGATCAGTTGACTGCAAAATTCATTTGTCAATCCTATGCATTTGAGATCCTTTGAACTATGTGATTAGGTAAAGATGATTCCATTGAGTTCTTGAAATCATTCTTGGACCCAATTGGTCATTGGTTTGGTTAAAAATCAGAAATTGCCCTTCTACAGTCAAAACCCTAATTTTGACCATTTTACCATTTTGATGATTTGATCAAATTTCTTGAGGAGTTGTGATCCAAACTTGATCAAATGGTACATATGAGTCTAAAATGTGTTTGTGGATCAAAAATTATGAAGTTTGACTATAAATTGGCCACAATTGACTTTTTCCCCAATACAGCTGATTCTTAGGTCAACTGTCTAATTGACTGGGCAAAAATGTGATTCAAGGCTTGAAACTTGGTATGAGCAATATTAGGGGTCAAAGATGGTGTATGAAAATCACATGAAGCACTGATGGTCCAAAAATCCTTGTGCAAACTCAAACCCTAATTTTAGGTCATCAGTGCAAGATGATGTCTTGAGCTGACCAACCCTAGATTTGTCTTGAGTCCAAAGAGTCTTGTGGGGAAAATCTTGATAAAATGAGAGGGCAAATTTTGGGGTACAACACATGCACGTTCGCATTTCTTTATGTGTTTAGGTCCATCTCTGTTGGTTGTGTTTATCCCCAAGTAACTTATTTCCTCTTTCCAAATAGAGTGACAACTTTAGCAAAAAGTGTACATCCTTTTTAAATTCCCCACTGATTTTATTCCTCGTGGAAGGGTTTTTATTTTAGCCTTCCTTTCATCTTAGGATAGTATAGGTCCCAGTTGAGTTTATCCCTCATTTGGTAGAGTCTTGTTTGACTATTTCTCTCCATTTTTGTTCTTGGATTGAGCTTCATCTCCTGCAGATGTTACCCTGTGGATTTCTCTAGGCCGTGAAACCTAGATTGAGAGTGCATTTATTTTGCGCCTCTAAATACTTTTGTATCCTCAGGAAGATTCTATTCATGGTTCCCCATTTAATGTGAACATTGTTCCCCAGTAGTGTTGTTGCAACACTCTTTCGAAATCTCAATATGACAACAAGTGGAAGACTCTTTATTTGAGCAGCTTGATTATTTATGGATTTCCTCTTTTATGGAAAATGGCAGTCTCTTCATGAGAAGTTTGTCTATCCCCGATGAATTTATTGGTTCTCATTCCCAATAATGTCTTTATACCACTATATTAAAATATTTTTTCCTGACAGCAAGTGGCAGCCTCTTTATTTGAGCAACTTGTACATTTCCAGCATAGTTTTACCTTATGGAAAATGGCGGTCTCTTCATGAGCAGTTTGTCTATCTCAAACATATCAACTCTGGTTTTGTAGCAAACGACATCTCTTCAGAAAAGTCCCGTGGAGAAGTTTGTATTTTATCCTTATTAGGTGGAAGACTTTATTAAGAAGAAACTGAGACCAGTTCGTGGCTTATGATCAGGCTCTTAGGGAGGTTTACTCAGTAAACGACGTCTCTTCGGAAAAGTCCAGTGGGGAAGTTTATATTTTATCCTTATCAGGTGGAAGACTTGCTTAAGAAGAAACTAAGACCAGTTCGTGGCTTATGACCAGGTTCTTGGAGAGGTTTACTCAGCAAATGACGTCTCTTCAGAAAAGTCACGTGGGGAAGTTTGTATATTATCCTTATCAGGTGGAAGACTTAATTAAGAAGAAACTGAGACCAATTTGTGGCTTGTGACCAGGTTCTTGGGGAGGTTTACTCAGAAAACGACATCTCTTCAGAAAAGTCCTGTGGGGAAGTTTGTATTTTATCCTTATAGGGTGGAAGACTTGATTAAGAAGAAACTAAGACCAGTTCGTGGCTTGTAACTAGGTTCTTGGGGAGGTTTACTCAGCAAAAAACATCTCTTCGAAAAAGTCTCGTGGGGAAGTTTGTATTTTGTCCTTATCAGGTGGAAGACTTGATTAAGAAGAAATTGTGACAGTTTGTGACTTATGACCAGGTTCTTGAGGAGGTTTACTCAGCAAACGACATCTCTTCGAAAAAGTCCCGTGGGGAAGTTTGTATTTTATCCTTATCAGGTGGAAGACTTGATTAAGAAGAAACTGAGACCAATTGTGGCTTATGGCCAGGTTCTCGAAGAGGTTTACTCAGCAAACAACATCTCTTCAGAAAATTCCCGTGGGGAAGTTTGTGTATTATCCTTATCAGGTGGGAGAATTGATTAAGAAATAACTGAGACCAGTTCGTGGCTTATGACCAGATTCTTGGGGAGGTTTATCATCAGAAAACTGAGACAAGTTCGTGGCTTATGACCAGGTTCTTGGGGAGGTTTATTATCATAAAACTGAGACCCGTTCGTGGCTTGTGACCAGTTTCTTGGGGAGGTTTATTCAGCAAATGGTATCTCTTTTGAGAAGTTTGCTCATCAATAACAAATGGTATCTCTTTTGAGAAGTTTGCTCATCAACAACAAATGGTATCTCTTTTGAGAAGTTTGCTCATCAACAACAAATGGTATCTCTTTTTAGAATTTTGCTCATCAACAACAAATGGTATCTCTTTTGAGAAGTTTTCTCATCAACAATAAATGGTATCTCTTTTGAGAAGTTTGCTCATCAACAGCAAATAGTATCTCTTTTGAGAAGTTTGCTCATCAATAATAAATGGTATCTCTTTCGAGAAGTTTGCTCATCAACAACAAATGGTATCTCTTTTGAGAAGTTTGCTCATCAATAATAAATGTTATCTCTTTTGAGAAGTTTTCTTATCAACAACAAATGGTATCTCTCCGGAAAAGTCCCGTAGAGAAGTTTGTATATTATCCTCTTTAAGTGGAAGACTCGACAAAGAAGAAACTGGAATCCGTTCGTCATAGAAAGGTTTATTATCTTTCCTACCTTCATCTATTGAGTTGGTAGTTTACTGTCATCTGTGAGTCGGTATCTCTTATTTTTCTACCTTCAGCTATTTAGTTGGTAGTTTACCTTCATCTATGAGTCGGTATCTTATTGATTTTCTACCTTCATCTATTGAGTTGGTAGTTTATCGTCATCTGTGAGACGATATCTCTTACTTTTCTACCTTCATCTATTGAGTTGGTAGTTTACCGTCATCTGTGAGTCAGTGTCTTTTTTGATCTTCTACCTTCAACTATTGAGTTGGTAGTTTACTGTCATCTGTGAGTCAGTATCTTTTCGATCCTACCTTCGACCATTGAGTTGTTAGTTTTCCGTCATCTGTGGGTCAGTATCTTATTGATCTTCTACCTTCAACTATTGAGTTGGTAGTTTATCGTCATCTGTGAGTTGATATCTTTTTTGATTTTCTACCTTTGACACTGAGTTGGAAATTTACCATCATCTTGAGTCAGTAACCATTTATCTTGTCACCACCTATGCAAGGCGTCTTCCCTGATAAAGTCAGTCATTTTTCTTCTCTCGAAGTTGTTCTCCAATAAGAGTCTCTCATTCAAATTTTGTGGCTTTGTTCCCCAGTGGAGTTATAATCTCTTCTCCTATGGGATTACTTTATCATGTGCTTGGTTTCTCCAGCAGTAGTTTATCTCATGGGGCGTCATTTCCCATAAAATTATGAGCATTACATTCATATCATATCATAAACATCATTGTGGTATCTTAGGACTAAACATTGTGTATTCTATATTTAAGTATATTCAATCTCATCGAAACGAAGATTTCAATCTTCATATCTCCTAATAGAAGAAACTTAAATAGGGGCAGTTGTCATACCCCAATTTTTGACTTAAGATCCCACCCTCCATTTGCTTCATTTCATAACAAGTATTCACGAGTGATTTGACCTTTTTTTTTTGTGCCAATTCTTGAGTTAGATTTCAAAAATTTATAACTTCTTCAAATTTTGACATTTTTGAGCGTTCTTTTTGCATATGATTCTCCATGACATCATCTATAATTTCTCTTTACAAATCAAGAACTGATTATGCTTTGAAAAGCCACGAAAAAATAGAAACGTTCGAAGTCGTTTATGAATTTAGTGGAATTTGATTTTTATTGTGTTTTATTCATGATTTCTTTTTAATTTAAAAAAAATCACAAAAAAATATACTTAGCATCATGTTATTTACTATTCTTACCTCTTTACTAAAAAAATTATCAAAAATATGTTCTTTTAGTAATCTAAATTTATATATTAGTATCATTTATTTCAAAAAAAAAAAAATCTATATAAGTCCTTTTACTTTCTTATATGTATTTTATTTATCTTTTAATTTTCA
This sequence comes from Vicia faba, assembly GCA_948472305.1. Lineage (NCBI taxonomy): Eukaryota > Viridiplantae > Streptophyta > Magnoliopsida > Fabales > Fabaceae > Vicia > Vicia faba. Next base: position 1,141,413,062 of record OX451741.1, read on the forward strand.
CTTATATTTACATTTATTTTAATTCAAAAAAAAATCATAAATAGTTAATTTAATGTCTCTTTTATTTTCTATTTTGCATTTATTATTACTAACACTTTTAGTTTTTATTATTAATATTACTATTATTATTATTATTATTATTATTATTATTATTATTATTATTATTATTTACTTTGTCCTTTTGTTTTTTGTTTTTGTCAATAAAAAAAGTTGGGACCACTATAATATAGTACAAACACTTCACATGGATTTCCAACTTGTACTTATCAATGACCAAGAATCATTCTTACACTTCACATAGATTGCCAACTTGGACTTATCAATGGCTAAGAACCATTCTCATAAAGTCACATGGATTGCCACATCAACACTCCCACCTCATTCACTCTATAAATAAGACATATCTTTCTTTCATTTGGTGGAACAATACCATAAATCATTCACTAAACTAAACCAAAACTCTCTTCTTTTTTCTCTCTTCATTTTCTTTCAAGTCATTTCTTTCTTTTATTGAATAGATAGGCTATTATACTTGTTCTTTATTTAATTCTATTATATTTTTACTCTTTATTTATTTATTTAGTATCATAATTATCACTATTTTTGAAGGAAACTTTATTGATTCAAAACCAATAGTTGAAAAGTGTTCTTGAACCTCCAAAAGCGAAAGTGATCTATTGTTGTTTAATTTTCATTTATTTCTGTAATTTTTTGTTGTTTATTTACTTATTTTGAGCATGGATCATTGGTCGTGAGATTGAGTAGATAAACTTTCATTGCTCATTTGTTTAATTTCATGAAAAATTGAGAAAGTTATGACATTTATACTATTTTTATTATAGACTTCATCTTATTCTTCTTTATCTATTTTATTTTTATTTTTATTTGGATCAATTTAGAAAGCATTTGATATTTTTTAGTTCATCTAAGTTTGTCGGATATTTGATGAACTTTCATCATTTCCAATCTACCTCTAAATAGTCATTTGATCATTCAAGGTATTTGAGATTGATGATAAGTTTGTCATAATGTATCTTCCTTGATTTTGTCTTGATCCCCCATGTTTGTTAATTGTACTATATGTATAAGAGAATGAACTTCAATGTGTCATTTCTCTAACATGTATGGGTACATACATTCTATGCTCCATATGTAGTTACATTTATCTCAAATCAGATTATTGACTTTATATTGTACTAATTTTACTTTAATATCATTTATATTTCTGCACTTTATGTTTTCCTCTCTTTACTTTTATGTCATTTATCATCCATAGCATTTTATTTTTTTTACTTTATGCATTTTTTTCTTTGCTCACTTGAGCATTTATCTTCTCTTTGTTCAATTGAGCTTCTTATTTTCTTTTGCTTGTTATAAGCCACTTAATAAATAAAAAAAACCTAAAATTGATTATTTAATCCTTGGACTATGGTTATTATCTATTTTTATATGATGCATGATTCTTGTCCGGTCTTCATCTGATTATTATCTTTGTGTTTGAATCCAAGGGAAAGGATCGTCTCTTTAACTTTATGTTATTGTGAGTCTTTATATTTTATCCCTCGTATTTGTTTCCCATTAGTTAAAACCTTTAAAATCCTATTTTCAAATTTACACCCTTTTAAGCCAAAACCTCGACGTTAGGTCGTTGCATTTTCAAAATATCTCATCTCCTCGATCCTTTTTGCAAACAAACTTTTTAACCAAAAATACAGATATTTCAAAAGGTTCCTATATGATACTATAGATACATAGGGTGCTAGTACATTCTCTTTTTATAACCAACCTCCGAACCTTCGATCTTTTCAAATACATTGTATTTTTCTTTACTTTTAGTATTGCACTTAATTTGCATATTTATGGGTTTTATTTTGCACTTTTCTCTTTTCCCTTTTCCCTTGGAAATGATAAAGCGCAGTGACGACTCTTGCTTATTTGCGAGTCAAGTTAATTAATAGCTTGATCTCCGATTTTCACCGCTACAGATACTTCTTCAATGGTTTTGTCATGATGGTCAGCTATATAATGTGTGAAAGTTGGCTTTCCTTTTTCGAAGTCGATGGTGTCTTCATCCAACTCATAGGGATTGAAGGTTTCCCCAATCGGTCGAAGACCAATAATGGCAACAATATCAAATAAAGTTGGGGTCATTATTCAACAAGGGAAATTAAAAGTATTATGGGTAGAATCCCAAAAGTATAGTGAAGCCACTAGCATGCTTTGACTATATCCAAGACCAGATTTCGACAGCTGAATCATGTCATAAATCTCCATGTCTTTCCATAAATTGCTTTTCTGACTTTCGACATTAGCAAGCCAAGAAAGATAAGATTTGGGGTCTTTCATTAAAGGACAAGAGCAAAATACTTTAAGAGCGTTTCTCTGTAATCGAGGTTAATATTATCTTCTTTTTTTGAAGCGTCAGTCAAAGACATCGCTTGGTTTTCTGTAGATTTCAGGGTTTCAGGTTTTTTAATACCTTTATCATCAGAATTTTGTTTACTAGCTAAGGGTCTTATACAGTGGTAAACATGGAAGAAATCTTTGAGTTTCCCCGTATCTGCATTAGGGCCAGACAAATGACCCATGAATGCATGTGTTTCACACTATAACAAATAATGCTTTTCATGACGAAGCTTTCACGTCATCTAGAAAAAACCGAGGTTTTATTCCAAGACGCTTCATATTTTATTTTATTTTGTTAAAAAAAACAACTTGTTTCCTTAGTTATTTTAAAAATTGAGGTGTAATGCCATTTCCGACATGCTTCGAATCTCAGCTACTATATTTTATGTTTTCATTTGTTTACAAGTGTAAAATAAATGATCTAACCCTTTGGTTTTTTTGATAACCTAATGGATAAATTAATCATATTTTACTATAAAAACACTCGTTGAACATATTTCACCATAATGTTGTCTTATTTGTAGCAGCCCCACTGTCGAATGCATCATTTTTTTGGGATGAATTGCAAATCTGGAAAAAAATGTTCTTCTACCTTGAACAAAACATTTTATCAGCTTTTGCAATCCATCTCAAACAATGGTATTGATGTTGTTGTTGTTATTCCTAAAAGTTGTTGTTGTTGTTATTCTTAAAAGTTGTTGTTGTTGTTTTTATTCCTAAAAATTGTGGTTGTTGTTGTTATTCCTAAAAGCTTTACAATATTTTTCAATTTTTGAGAGAAACACCTTATTAGAAGTTGGATGCATTCAAGACATGCACATTGTATATGCTAGTGAATGCACTGATGATGATAGCATCAACAATCAATCTTAGATGCAAAGTTTTGATATTCAAGCATCAATAATCAATATTGGATGCAAATTTATGATGGATTGCAAGTGCAGAAATACCATTGAAGATATTTTCTGTAAACAAATTATTTTAATATTATGTACAAACAATGTAATATTAAAAAAATAAAAATAAAAATATCTATCACCTCAGTTTTTAAAAATAAGCGAGAGGATAGTTCAAAAATAATAAATAATAAAAACTACCACGTCGATTTTAAACTTTAAATCAATGGGTATAATAGTCAGATTTTACTATAAAATCAGTCGTTAAATTTTATCCTAATCCGTGTTCATATGAAGCCGCCCCAACTCATACCATTATTCACAAAATCGTCAATGTTCTTCTATCTAAAACAAAACATTTTTTCTGCCCTATACTCACATAATGTTGTTGTATTTTTGCTCATTAATAGATTACAAGTGTAGAAAATCATTCTTTCTTCAACTTACACAAAGAAGAGAGTTCAACCTTTGAAACTTTAAACAAATAAGGGAGCTTAACTTTTCAGAAGATGGATATCAGAGAAACAAGTCTTTAGCATCATGTGTGGGACCTGGACATGCTGTATTTTTAATATTCTGCGATGATTTATTGCATACAATGGATTTTTAATATTATGGATAAACAATGTACCATTTTTGTAAAATAAATTAATCTAACCCCTCGGTTTATTCCAAAATCGAGAGGATATTTAAGTGTTATTTTTCACTTTTTTCAATGGCCTTAAACAAATATTCGTCGTCCATTTAAAGGTTATCAGCGCTCAAGAATCTGCAATAGTGATCCGCGTGAAACCTAAGAGACATCCATTAAATAAGTTCTCTTATGATATTGGAAATCTAACCTAAATGAAACATATGAAGCGCTTGAAACCTATGTACGCTTGGAAAACTTCTCTACGATGAATTGTAAGAGCAGGAAATTATATGAGTTCAAAGTTTGTTTTATTTATACCAACAATATTTTTGATTATTGATATTAATTATCTTACTCTTTTTTTCACCAGATCCCTAAGGAGTTTGATATTTATTTTAATTTAAATATTTTGGGTAAACAATGTAATATTTTGGGTAAACAATATAATATTCTGGGTAAACAATATAACAATTTAAAATAAATAAATAAATAATCATACCCCTCAATTATTTAATAACCCGAGATAAAAGAAATGTTAGTTTTAAAAATAATAAAATTTGCTGCTGCTGGAGTTCGAACTCATGCGCTAATAAACTTGTACCTCAGTGTTTTAAAGAAACAGGTGATAATTATTTACTTTTTATGACGACCTTATTTATGTCGCATCTACCTACGAAGGAAAACACATTTTGCGTCTGATGTTAGAAGCGTTATTTGTAGTAGTGTCCCTAGAATTTGTTAAAGGAATAATTATCTGAGATTCATAAATTTTGCGTTTCTCCTCAAGAAGAGGAGGTTCTGAGACATATTCCTGATTCCCTACTAGTAGTGAAGTTGTTGTCTTGGTGACTGGAATAAAAGTTTCTTTTTGTTGTTGTTTGGATGTTTTAGTCTTAGGCGTCATAGTTGAAGATATAAGTTTAAAGGGTAAATATTTTTGTGAGGGTTTATGAAGAAAAAGCTCTGGAATGCAAAATCAGAATGTAAAAGAGATTGGAAAAGTTTGAAACATGAAAGATGATGGATGGTATTTATAAGGGAGAAAAGAAAACACTTCAAATTTCATTATAGGAGATGAACAAAAGTTAGTGGGGCTCGTGGAAGATTTTTATAAGATTTTTGGCGCTTATATGTTCCTTTTGAAAACAGCGTCCCCAAAAACATATCAACAAGCTCTCTTTCAGACAATGGTGGCTGCACCCTTCCAGCCAAGTCCCTCCACTTCTGGGCATACTCCTTAAAGCCTTCGCTAGAGACCATACCCATACTCTATAGTTGAGTACGAGTAGGTGCTAAGTCTACATTATATTGATATTGTCTGTAGAAGGCAACAGCCAAATCCTCCCAATTGTGTACATCGGATCTCTCAAGATAGTAGAACCAATCTAATTGTGTCCCCGAAAGACTATCTTGAAAAAAGTGGACCCACAGATCCTTATCAGAAGAATGAGGTTGGATCTTTCTGACGTAAGACCGCAGATGCATCTTTGGACAAGACAAACCATCGTATTTAGCAAATGTAGGCACCTTAAATTTAGGGGGAATCACAATCCCAGCAACCAACCCTAGCTCTTCGAACTCCAGCCCATGCACTCTTTGTACCTCCATAGCTGCCAGACGTTCCTCCAGATTCTTATACTTGTCATCTGCAGGAGGGTACTGCTGCTCAGAATAGTCTTCATCCTCTTCTTCTTCTTCTTCATCCTCAGACTCAGACGGTACTGCAGCTCCCTTTCCTTTACTTATCCCTTCATCAGAGGTTGAGGGGAAATCCAGGACCCTTCTAGCTTGGTTCTCAAATCTTCTACCCAGAGTAGCCACACCATCTCTTTTATTTTTCTTTTTCTCTTTTTCCTTTTCTTTCTCTAACAGTGCTTTAAGATCCTCCTGACCCTTTGCCAAGGTCATGAGGAGTTGTTGGAAATGTGAATTCTGCGCTTGTAAGTCTTTGATCGTCTGCTCTATATCCATCTTGCTGAAATAAACAACAGAGAGATAAGGAAACCTGGTGTGAAGACCTGTTTATGCATATGATGAATGATATGTATTCATGTAATGCATTCAAGGATTCAGAAATTCAAAGTTGTTGCAAACAAAAAGAACACACGTCATATTAATAAGAAGAATTTGTTAGCACATAAATGCCCCATGGGAAAAATATTACAAAATTCTAATGTAAAAAGACGTTGCGCATCCTCTTTTGTGCGATGTAGGTGTTGAGAGTCTGCTCTTCGTGGAGTTGACGAGTAAGTTCCAAAACCTTCTTCTCACTGGCGTAGAAGCTGGCTTCAAAAGTGTTTCGTTCTTCCTTGAGCTGTATCCAACTCTTTTGCAAATCTTCCAATGATGTTGGCATGTCAGGATGTAGGAGTGTGTATGGAATCTCTCCTTCCATAACAGGCTCTTTGATCACAGGGAGAATGTAGGGGTAAGGCATCATAAGATTCTGGGCACGGGTTCGTACCCACTTGAGGTAAGGCTCAAGGGGGATGGAATTCTTGTGTCCCAATGTCTTACTGTCCACTTTGTTGGGCATCCTCCAAGCTTGGATAAACCTTTGTCGAAGTCCTTGAGCGTCATTGTCGAAGTCGAAAACCAAGTCTAGAATCAGCATGTCATGAGGGCCATCCCTTCGGGCATACCCAAACTGTCTCAGAGCTAAGCAGGGGTTGTAGGTAATGCGTCCCCTAATGCCAAGTAATGGGACATTAGGGAATTCCCCACAACGATCAATGATGACATTTTCTCTGGACCGAGAAGACCAATGAACATCAGAATGTGTAAGAGTCATCAATCGTTGCGACCACCTCAAGCCTTGTTCATTCTTCAAGACTGACTGGGGAAGGTGAGAAATAAACCACCTTGCTAGAAGAGGAGTACAGCACATGAGAACACCTCTTTTCTTCATTGTTCGTGTGTAAAATGAGTGGAGGATGTCCCCAAGCAATGTAGGCATAGGATTCCGAGATATGAAAATCTTGACAACATTCACATCTATAAGCTGATCAGGGTTTGGGAACAAGACCAACCCATAGATGAGAAGTGCTACAATCTCCTCAAAAGCTTTCAGGTCTAGAGAATTCTAGCATTCTCGTGCCTTCTCAAACAAAAACTTTGCCAAGAAACCCTTGACACCACTTATGGTTTCCTAATGAACTTTGATATCAGATGGTTGCAAGTGTAAGGCTTGAGCAACATCTTCAGGCTTTGGCTCTCTTTCCGTACCGTTGTAGGGTAGTTGATGGAGAACAGGAATCCTCAGGGGTTGAGAAAATTCCTCCAAAGTAGGCACTAGTTGGTAATCAGGAAATGTAATGCAATGGTGTAAGGGGTCAAAGAACTGGAAGAGAACTTTCACCATGTCTTCCTCTATGTTGGAGTTGACCAAGTTGAGAAGTCTACCATGTCTTTCAGTGAAGGGAGAATTCTCTGGAATCTTGGAAGCAAGCTCCTTGAGTAGAGGCGGGATTCTCACAAGGTTGACCTGAATAGTTTTCCTGCGAAGTGATTCCATTACCTACAAAACAGGAACAAAGATGAAGATCCAAACCCTTGAACTAGTTAGTGGATGCATATGATGCTTCATGATGTATGCACAAGTATATGTACAAGCAAATCACACAAGTTCCTAATTTCAGGCTTGCATGGGGTTTCATAGGTAAGTACCCTCTTGAAGTTTAGTTGGCTCAACCTGTCCTATAAATAGTAATCGGGTTCTAAGGAGCTCAATATCACTGGATTATTTTCTGTGTTCATTGTTTTAGTTTAGTCACTTTACTGGAGAGCGAAATATTCCAAGAAAACAACCCTCAATGAGTGTAGTATCGAGTATCCACCAACTTCGGACTGCACCAAAGCCGATCATCTCACTACCCCTAAAAAGGCCAAGATGGTCAAGTAAAGGTTCTAAAAGTCCATTAGTGCTTCATGACATCACTCAGCGGCCCCGTATTGTCTTTGATTGACTCAAAGGCTACCGGTACCCACAAATATGTCGCACTAATATAGCTATTTCTTCAACCATGTCGGTATATCCCGCACAGTTTCCACAACGTATTGCTATTTACCTATGAATGTTTCCCAAATCCGGGTAAAGGATTCAAACCCAAACAATAGAACCAAATGTAAAGCAATCAAAGCAAACAAAGTAAGCATGTAAAGGTGATCTATACCCTAAGGTAACCCCACTTTTAGATATTCTCCCCAGTAGAGTCGCCAATTCTGTGATACGGTGGGAGAACTGACTTGAGGTTTTGTGTTTGTGTTCGCAAATGTTTCGGTTTAGCAAGAGTCGCCACCGACTTTTCATTTTATCCAAAGGAAAGGTCAAAAAGCACAGGAAATACCTTTGAGATGTTTTCTTTGGTTCGGGGGGTAGATTATGAAAAGGGAAGGTGCTAGCACCCTTTTCATCCATTGTTATCCATGGGATCTTAGTTACTTGTTTAAATCACTTGCTTTTGCTTTTCAATTGTTTGAAATGGTGCTTTGTGTGTAGTTTTGAAAATATTTTGAAAAGAGGCCATAGTTGTGGAAACCTTTATAATGATTCTTGTTTGAATATATACAAAGGTGTTTGTCTTTTGAAAAGATGTTTTAATGTTTGAAAGTTTGTTTTGGGAAATGTTTTGAAATTGTGTGGTGATGTGTTTTTGAAAATAGCAAGGATGTTTTCAAGTTTTGATCAAGTAACTAGGAGCATCTACCCTATCTACTCAAAGATCTTTCCTGCACATTTTTAACCCTTTTGACATTATTGTTTTACCATTGCATTTGGTAAACAACCTTGTATTTGGATGTTTAAACGGGACAGGCGCGAGTCATCGTATTGACCATGATAGCAATTGTGCTAAGTATCTTTAGCAAATTTTTGAGGGACTAAATCATTTTGTATAGGTGTTGTACCCCAAAATTTTCCCTATCATTTCACCAACATTTCTCATCACAAGACTCTTGGAACTCAAGATCAAACTAGGGTTTGCTCTGCTCAAGACACCTCCTTGCACTGTTGACCTAAATTAGGGTTTGAGTTTGCACAGGGATGTTTTGACCTAAAATTCCCAAAGTAACTTTCATACTTAATATTGGACTCACAAGTTTGTCCATACCAAGTTTCAAGCCTTGATTCAAATTTTTGCCCAGTCAATTGGACATTTGACCTAGAAATCAGCTATATTGGGGAAAAAGTCAACTGTGGCCAATTGACAGTCAAACCTCATGAAATTTGACCCACATCAACATTATGAACTCATATGAACCATTTGATCAAGTTTGGATCACAATTCCACAAGAAATTTAATCAGATCACCAAAAGGGCAAAATGGTCATTTTTAGGGTTTTGACTGCACAAAGGCAACTGTTTGACCTAGCCAATGGAAAATCAAGCTCACATATGGACTCAAGGACTCAATGACTTTGTCTTGACCCATTCAACAAGTTCAAAAAGATCTCAAATACATAGGATTGACAGATGAATTTTTCAGTCAACTGATTAAAATTTGACTGTACACTGAAAAGTCAAACTTTGACTTTTTGGTCAAAATCAAGTGCCAAGAGTTATTTTTCATCAAGACATGTCAAATTTTGAAACTTGTTCATCAAGAAACCCAAAAATGAAAATTAGGGTTTAAAATGGAAAAATTTCATAACTTAGAAATTTTCCAAGTTATGAAGTTTTCTTATTTTTTTCCTAACTTTGTCCCATTTTTTCACCAATATGCAAATGGATTCAAACAAAACTTGAAACATGAAAGTTGTAGTCCATCACAAATTCTACAACTTTGATTCACAAAGTTTTCTCAAAAGAGGCTTGTATCTCAAGTTATGATTTTTGGAACAAGGGTACCTAAAACTTTTAACTTAGAGAAATTTTGCCCTAATTTAGGCCGGATTTTGACCCATCTTCTTGGCTATTTTTCACATAGTTCCACTTGGATTTTCAAGTTGCATTTCAAATATGGATTATAGTACATGTTCCGAGCTTTCCAAATTGTCCTAGAACTCCTCAAACACCCTTGTGGTTAGAGAGAATCGAATGCTTGAAGTTGGCAAAAACTCACTTTGATCCATGGCCAATACATGTTCATACCAATTTGCAAATCTGATCTAGCTAGCTTGGTTCACAATTACAGGCCTCAAAAACAGTTTATACTCCATAATTTAATGCATATCCATTGAGTTAAGGTATTGTCTTGGTCATTAGGGAATTGTACACAAGATTAAGCCCTAAATGGTAAAAGGTATATTGCCATTTTTGCAAAAGGTTACTTTATGTCAAAACACTAAGCCTTGAGCCTTGAATAAAATCTGATACTGCAAACCAAATCCATGAATCAGAGGGGCCAAGAGTGTTGTGTGAAGGGTGATAGGAGGGCCTGTACAAAGCTATAACATCACTTCCACTCTTTTGCTTCAAGTAGAAGAAACTTGCAAAACAGAAGCAATCTCACACATCTGAAGAAACCAACTTACACAAACATTGTAAACAAGTTTCATACCTCCCAACAATCCAGAAACACGACCCCTCTGCCTCTCAAAGCTCCTTGTGCATAAAATCCCCATTTTCTTGCAAAACAGAGCCAGCTCTGCAAACTTCAAGCCATAATCAAATTTCATCGTGCGTTTTGTCCAAAACCACTTCAAACACCTTCCAACCAACATACCTAAGCTATCCAAATCATCTATTGCTAGCTGTAACACCTTTAACACACATTGCCATTTTTGTTTCAAAGCTTTGCAGGTTGAGTTCTATAGCACGATTCAAGCCATTCCAAAACAAAGTAAGCATTGGGAAAGCTTCCTTGGACCTCAGGCAAGCTCAAAAGAAGTTCAAACACCCTTGAAAGTTGCTGCATTGGCCAGCTCGAAGTCAACTGAAACAGGTATTTCATGAACTTCTATCTCTCTATTTATGAATAGTTAGGCTTAGGTTTGTGAATGAAATATGTTGTACTCATAGTCCTGAAGCCATATATATGCTTAGTTTTCATTTATATTAATCGTGCTAGGAGAATTTCACCCATGAACTTTCTGAAAAAACTAGGTCAGAAATTAGGGCCAAAGAAATTCTCTCTGGTCTTTGAGAGTTAGCTTAAGTTTTTTATATGGTTGAATTCGTTGTTTGATGCTCTACAAGTTTCATGTTATGAGTTTTGTCAAAAAATCAAAGAATCAGGAGATAGCATTTGTGTACAAAAGCGCGCGTGTTTTGATTCAAAGGAAGAAGATGAAGTCTGACTGGGCTGGGCCTGGTTGTTTTTACTCTTTACACATGCATTTTCTGTTTGCACCCCTCTGACCCATTTATTTGTACATTGTTCATTTTTGCATTTTTATTTCATTTCTGATTTTGATATTTTATTTTCTAACTTAAAAATACTTAAAAAATTATTTTCATAAATTTTTGTATTTATTTGGAATTTATTTTATTTATTACTAGTATAAAAATGCTTAATTGTTTTATATTCTTTTTATTAAGACCTAAAAATAATGTAAAAATATGTTTATTTTTTTCATTTACTATTTTATTTATATTTAAAAATATTTTCTTGAATATACACATTTTTTGTAAATAATTAATTTCTATTTTTATATATTTAATATATATATATATATATATATATATATATATATATATATATATATATATATATATATATATATATATATATATATATATATATATATATATATATATATATATATATATATATATATATATATATATATATATATATATATATATATATATATATATATATATATATATATATATATATATATATATATATATATATATATACACACACACACACTTATATACTTTACTTTATTTAATAATTAGGTCAAAAATACAAAAAAATAATACATTTTCATCTTATTAATATTTTACACTAAAAATATCTTTTTTACAATATACTTTTATTTTTTGTATAAATTAATATATTATTGTATATAATTAATAAATAATACTATTTATTTAAAATTAGGGTTTTTGTCCTATATAACAAAATAATTAATTGACTTTTTTTTATTATTTACATTTCACATTAAAAAATACTTTTTACATACATAAAAAACTTTTTTTGCATAATACATTTCATTTAACATTTATTTGTTGTATTTTATTTAATTATTGCACATTTAAATATTGTACATTCAATTTGGTTGTAATAGTAATTTAGGGTTTTAATTTCTTGTCAAATACCCCCAATTCAAATTTGTACCCCCTCCCTATATCATGTTGTAATAGTGTAGCATTTAAATTCTCGCACATTTAAAAGCTTCCAATTATGCCATGCTTAGACTTAGGGTTTGTATGCAAATAAAATCAACAACTAGCTTGACCTAATCCAAGATAAACATGCATGAAACACAAACACAATGCACACTTGCACCCCTAGGGTTTCAATCCACTTGTTGCCTTCAAAAATGGGCCATGATTGCATGTCAAGTACTTTGGCAAAATAAAAACAAAACAAAAGATCATAGTCCCTCGATGACGCTATCTGAGTTGCCTAAACAAAATGATCAAGTCCCTTAAGAAAATTGCCAAAAATACTTGACACAATTGCTATCATGGTCTATACGATGACCCACGCCTGTCCCGTTTAACATCCTAACACAAGGTTGTTCACCAAATACAATGGTGAAACAACACTGTTAAAAGGGTTAAAAACATAAGAAAGATCTTTGAGTAAAATAGGGTAGATAACCCTTGGTTACTTGATCAAAACTTGCAAAAAACATCCTTGATATCTTCAAAACACACTTCACAACACAATTTCAAAACCCTACTTTCAAACATTGAAAAACTTTTCAAAAAGACAAAAACACCTTTGTATACATTCAAACAAGAATCATTACAAAGGTTGCCACAACAATGGCCTCTTTTCAAAAACATCTTTCAAAATCACACACAAAGCACCATTTCAAACAATTGAAAAGCAAAACAAGTGATCTAAAGCAAGTAACTAAGAGCCCATGGATAACCATGGATAGAAAGGGTGCTAATACCTTCCCTTTCTATAATCTACTCCCTGAACCCAAGAAAACATCTCAAAGGTCTTTCCTGTGCTTTTTGACCTTTCCTTAGGATAAAATAAAAAGTCGGTGGCGACTCTTGCTAAACCAAAACATTTACGAACACAAAACGCAAAATTCCAAGTCAATTCTCCCACCGTATCACAATAGGCAACCAAGATAGTGTCATCGAGGGACTATGATCTTTTGTTTTGTTTTGTATTGCCAAGATACCTAGCATGCATACCATGGCCATTTGTTTAGGCAACCAAGTGGAGATACCTTAAGGGTGTTTGTGTGCAAGTGTGTTTTATTGCATGCATGATTTTATCTTGAATTAGGATTTTCTATTTCATTGATTTTATCTTGCCATACATATCCTAATTACTAGCATTTACATTTGAAAGCAATAAAAATGCGGAAATGTAAAATCCTACGCTATTACAATATTTAGGGGGTGGGGGATACACACTTGTACATGGGGATGGTTCAACGAGAAAAATAGATAAAAAAGGAAAATAACAAGGGGAAGAAAAAGAGAAAGAGAGAGAGGGCTAGCACGCTGCTGAGAGGAAGTCAGAAGTTCTGACCCAGGCCTGCTGCAGAATATCAACCTGTTAGTGAAAATGTATGAGTCAGAACTTCTGACTCTGGTCTGCTGCAAAACAGAAACCTGTTAGTGGGGAGGTCAGAAGTTCTGAGTCCCATGCGCTGCAAAACAAAAATTTGTTAGTGGGGAAGTCATAAGTTCTGACCCTACTGGAAACACAATAATTTTCAGAAGTTCTGATATTATTAATAGCAAAATAGGCCTCAGAAGTGCTGGCATCAAAGTTAGAGCTTGGTTTCCCCATGTGCTAGTCAGAACATCTGAAATTTTATTATTTTTCCATAAAACAGAAGGCATGCATAGGACAGTCTCAGCAAGTGTCATAGCGTTTCAGAAGACTGAACCAAAAAGGTCACATGCAGGTTCTACATTGATTCACTTCCTACTTAAGCATTCAGAGGCATGAAAATCCTCAGAACACGTATAGCAGCAACATGATATCTACGTTGTGTTTATTGAGCATGCAAAGCTGATGATGCTTAGCAGCGTGGTGAGAGTCAGCAGGTGCTTACCTTACTGTTGGAAGAAAATCTATGAATTGGAGCTAGCTTTAGCTCTGATGGTGTTCTGGACAGGTTCTTTTTAGAATGGGTGGATGGATAAGATATATGTATGTATGGTCAAAAACTGTATGGGCGTTCTCTAGTCAGGAAGCAAATTGGGTATCAATAAAGTTTGGAGGCAGGAAGTTCAAAGTTATGAAACACTAGGAATTTTGGCAGAGTTTCACAATGTTTTCTTGCTAGAGTTTTCTGTTCCTCTTCTAGCAATTTTTCTGGATTTTTGACCGGGGTCTTTTAATGGATAATGGTGTCCTATTTATAGGCAAGGCTTTGTGAATTTTTAAACGTTAAATGGCGCCAATACTATGCAGTAGGTGTTAACTTGTTCTTGAAGGAAGTTTATGGAAAGTTGTGATAATGGACAGTTTTTCAGCCTAGATTGGAACAATAGCCGAAGATTAAGGGGAAGTGACGCCCATAGGCGAAAAGTGGCACATAGATCCAAGCTTAACCTTGTACGAGGGTGTTGTTATGCTTCACGTGGAAAGGCCCTTTGGATAAATGTTCAAAAGTAGTTGTGAGCATTTAATGGGCATTAAATGGTGATGAGATTGGTCAAGACTAAGATATCTTAGTGTGAGATTTGCATCATTACCTATATCCTGAGCCAGCAGTTCTGCTTTACCCAAAAAACAACGCAAACCAAACTCTGACCTCAGCCTCTTGCTGCCCCAGCAAATTCTGAGGGTTCTCTAGATTTTCCAGCATGTTCTTTTTGATCTACCTCTAAAAACTATGGACTTAGAGATTCTGCTTCAGTATTATACCCAATCTGCTGGTCCCCTTACCTTCTAATCCCAGCACGTTCTGAAGGAGTTTCAGGCTTTGTTGCCTTCCTTACATTTCTCTAGCAAATTCTGGATGAACTTGCGTAATTGTTGAAAGAGCCATGTTCTATTCAAAGATTACCTGCTGAACCGTGTTTACAACCCCTAACTGAGTTGGTGTAACTGCTGAAAAACCAACTTCTGACTGAATGTTATGTGCTGAGCCAAGTTTGCAACTTCTGACCATTTCTGCCTGGAGGTTGGTTCAGAGGTTCTGAAGTGCCATTTTTCTTAAATACTTAGAAAATCTCAAGTACTTAGAAATTTGGTTTTTGAACCTTAGCTGGAATACACTTCTCATTTCAAGCATGTTTTGCTGAAATAAGATTTTTTTTTGGACTTGATTTTAATCAAGAGGTCAAGGTTTGGCCTTTCAGCGCAAATGACTGTTTTTGTCTTGGGAGTGATCCTCATGCAAAATTTGTAATCCAAAGCTTGGGATTGAATGGGGAGTAAACCTGAGAAAAATGAGATGGCAAATTTTGGGGTACAACACCCATCATCTATTTTTGTGTACAACATTTATAGCCAAGATACACAAATTTTCAAAGAGGTTCTTGCAGAGTACCGTATATGTTTTGGATGCTAATACCTCCCCTTTGCCAAAAAAAATCCCCATACCTAGATTCTCTCCCCCTCTTTTTGGGTTTATTTGCTATTTTCCCATTCCTCTAGAAAGAATAAAGCGCAATGGCGATTTTTATTTGATCAGTGCGAGTTAAGTCAATCCAATGGCTTAGTCTCAACATTTCTACCGCTACACTATCCTATGTGGCACACAATTTGAAGACTAAAAAGATTCAAGCTAATTTCAAGGAGAATTCTTAGTTTCTAATTATGGAGATAATTTAGGAAACTGATGGTTGATGTCCTATCTTTGAGGAGATAATTCTACAACGCCTCTTTTATATCCAACTGCGTATCTGAAGCCCAAATCCAGTCCATTGAAGGTTATAAACAAAAGGCTTCAACCCTAGTAGAAGTGTGGAACTTACTGTGTACTTTTATTATGGTTTGTGTGTTAGTTATGAGCCTCTCAATTATCATCTTGATAAAAGAGTAGGACCGTGTTTTTATGTTGTAAGTTTTGTCAGTCATTCCAAACCTTTTAAGTAGTGAATGATTGTGTGTCTTTGAAGTGTGACTTCTATTATTTTATAAGTGTTTAAAATTGTTCAGTCACTATTATGTGATTGGAAGGGATTTGAGAAGGGTCGCATACCTAGGTGAGTCTTAGGTAGAAGTTAATCAAGGGTATTGATTAAGATAGAAGTTGTAAACAGGGGAGTTTAGCTTCAAATTGATACTATCTAGTTAGTTTCGTCTCTGGCTTGGTATCCCCTAGGGCAGATGTTGTTGTACACTGAAATAAGTTAACAATCAAGTGTGTTCTTTACTTTTCTGCATTATGTATATAGTTTACCTTGTCATTGTGTGTGTTCATAGAAAGGTCTCTTGACATCTCTTAGGTCCTCTGAGATCTGAATACCAGAATATTAATTAGTATCAAAGCATGCATCCTACTCTGACTTTGGGTGAGATTCAGGGAAGATACTTTTTGGTATAATGGACAAGGAAAAGGATTTATGAACAGACCATCCATCCTTGATGGAACCAACTATGACTATTGGAAAGTTCGTATGGTGGCCTTTATCAAATCAGTGGACAGTAAGGCTTGGAAAGTTACGGTCAAGGGATGGGATCCACCAATGATTGTAGGTATGGATGGGAAAGCTACTAATGTTGTGAAGGCTGGGGAAGACTAGGATGATAAAGATGAAAAATCATAAGAGGGAAACTCCAAAGCATTTAATTCCCTATTCAATGGAGTGGACAAGAATATCTTTTAGCTAATAAGTAATTGCACTATTGCCAAAGAAGCTTGGGAGATCTTGAAGATTGCTCATGAAAGAACCTCTAAGGTGAAGATGTAAAGATTTCAACTTCTTACTACTCAATTTGAAAACTTAAGAATGAAGGAGGATGAGAGTATTCATGACTTTCACGTGAATATTATTGAGATAGCCAATGCCTCAGGTGCCTTAGGGGAGAAGATGTCAGAAGTCAAGCTGGTGAGAAAGATTCTCAGATCTCTTCTAAAGAGGTTTGACATGAAGGTGACTGCCATTTAAGAAGCTCAAGACATAAACAATATGGAGGTTGATAAGCTTATGGGATCCCTATAAAGTTTGGAGTTAGGGATCAATGAGAAATATGAAAAGAAGAAGAGCATAGCCTTTGTCTCCAATGCTGATGATCCAAAAGATGAGTGTGACTTGGATACAGAAGAAGGGATTTTTAATGCTATTGTGTTACTTGGAAAACAATTTAACAAAGTGTTGAAGAAGGTTGACTGGAAATCAAGATCAAATGTTAAGAACAAGTCATTTGACAAGTCATTCGACAAGTCATTCGACATCAACAAAAATCAGGATTTTGGAGGAAGAGACAAAAATAATGACAAATCCAACCAAGGAAGAGGATTTCAGTGTTATGAATGTGAAGGCTTTGGTCACATAAGAAGTGAGTGCCCACTTATCTCAAGAAGCAGAAGAAAGATATGTCTATGTCATGGTCAGAAGAAGATTCTTAAAGTGATCATGAAGAGGAAGGTGCCAAACAGGTGCCAAACAGGTCACAACCTTGACTTGAATTTGTGACTTTGATAGAGACTCGTACTATGAAGAGTTATCCTTTGAATAACTTGTTGTTTCTTACAAGGAGTTGTGCCTCAAAAATCAAGAGGTGGGTCAATTAGTAGAAGAGAAAAATAAAATAATTGATCAGCTGGAGACTGAAAAAGTGGAGCATTTGTCTATCATCTCTGGTCTGGAGGATGAAAAACTGGAGCACCTGTCCACCATCTCTAGTCTGAAGGGTGAAGTTCTCTTGCTCAATTCACAACTTAATAATATGACCAAGTCTGTAAGAATGCTTAATAACAGTTCTGGTGTGCTTGATGAGATTCTTCAATATGGGAAGAATACTGGAAATGTTAAAGGGGTTGGCTATGTCAAACAATTATGAAGAACAAAGAAAAAAAGGTTGAAGTGAAGTTTATTTGTTCAAAGAAAGAACTGGAACAAAAGATGTCAAATAAATAGTTCCAACGTCAGCATGGACAACAGAAAAATCACTCAGGACATAATGAATCTATAGTTCTGGATGAAATAACTACTCTAATTGGGAAGAATGCTGTCAAGATCAAGGATATTGGTTATGATAATCAAGTTGTAAAGAACAAAGGAGAAAAGCATGAAGTAAAGTGTGTACCTCCAAAGAAGAAACAAGAGCAGAAGATGTTGAACCACATGTCTCAACATCAGCAGAGACATCAGAGGAAGTATAATGGAGGCATGAATCAACAATAGAGATGTGATTATTATGGAAGGTTTTTGCATTTAAAATCCTTCTGCTACAGATTGTATGGTTATCCCAATCATGTTACACAACATAGAAGAGTACATGATGATGTTAAAGCCAAGTCTAATAGGCTTTCCAAGAATGACACTTGTGGACTCATAGTTCACACCATGCTCAGAGCATCCACAAGAGAGGATTTGTATTTTGATAGTGATTGTTCTAGAAACATGACTGGTGCCAAGAAATTTCTTGTGAACATTAAACCATTTTCCTATAGTTATTTCACCTTTGGAGATCGGTCAAAAGGTGAAATAAAGGGTGCTGGAAAAATAAGCTGCATTGGTCTACTAGATCTTAGTAAGGTGTTGTTTGTTAAGGGGCTGACTGCTAATTTGATAAGTATTATTCAACTGTGCGACCAAGGTCTCAAAATCAATTTTACTGCATTTGAATGTCTGGTAACTAATGAGAAGGATAAAGTTATCATGAAGGGAGTCAGGTCAAAAGATAATTGTTACTTGTGGATTCCTCAAGAAACAAATTTCTCCTCCACATGTTTGATGTCAAAAGAAGCTGAGGTAAAGTTACTGCATACAAAACTTGACCAGTTACTCCTGAAAAGTATGAAGAAACTCCAATCAAAGGAAGCAGCCATAAGTATTCCAAAGTTGAACATAAAGGAAGGCAAAATCTATGGTAAATATGAAATAAGGAAGCAAATCAAAATGTCACACCCAAAGTTGCATCATCAAATTACTTCTAAGAGGTTAGAAACTCTTCATATGGCGCTAATGGAACCTAAGCAGGTTGACCGTTTTGGTAAGAAAAAATTTATTGGGGTAATTGCTGATGATTTTTTAAAATCTGCTTGGATGAACACTATCAAAGAAAAATCAAATTGTAAGGAATTATTGCAATTAATGATGGGGAGGAATGCAACAAATTCTCTATCTTTCCTCAATGTTGCTATGGTTACAACTGTCAAAGGGTGAAACAAAAAACCTCTGCAAGGGGCTGACTTGAAGAAAAATCTGATGATAGGAAAGGTCAGTGATAACACTCATAAAACTTATGAAAAACTCAAGGAGTGTAAGAGGCTATTTGATAGATGCAAGAGGTGGATGATCACCTGAATATGATCAATATTATCTTTCTCTTGTGTCTATAGTAGGCCTCTACTAATATTGTTGATGGTGATATGTGTGTGTGTGTGTGTGTGTGAATGATGCCCTACAGAATGTTTAGACATCCTTTCTGATGTATGAACTTGAGAAGTTCATGTTGATTTATTGTGTTTTGGTTTTTTATTGAGAGGAAGAAATAATCGTCTAAGAACAAGGGAGAATGGTAGATCACTAATGTGAAGAAGTCATCTTCTATATGTGGTTCATCATGAAGTATTTTGGTCATCCATGTGTGTTGGGTGTTTATAGATGAACTCTCAGAAGTAAGTCCAATAGGGTGATCATTATGAGATATTCCTATGACCAAGTTGGTGTTAGAACAACATCTCAACAGTTTATGTCTCTAAGAGTCAGGATGAGCTATATCTAAAAACTCTCTAGTCCTTATGTTTTTTTCCTTCAGAAAGACATTTACTTTGGTTGTTGATTTTGTTGGAGAAATGATAGAGTAACATTCTTGGCCAAGTCTAATGAAGTTTTTTGTAAGACTATGGTGAGGACATATAGGTTGGGCACTCGAATCTTCTTTGAATTTGTCCAAGGATGCAATGTTCAACCAGTTATCATGAAATTGTATTTTGGAGTGCTTAGTCTCTAAATCCCAAGGATGACAATGTTCATAGTATGACAAAATGTGTGAAGGGCAGGAGTGCATGCTTTTATGGACGGTGAGACTACATTGTCTCCTCATCTAGGGACATGTGAGAAATGTTCTCAAGAGTATGAAATATGTCACGTAAAGTGTTGGAATATTTCAATGATCAAGACTTGGAAAGAGGTAGATATATCACACCCTTGCCTCTCTCCTGAAATGAGTGGTGCACCGAAAACAAGAATGGCCTTATCTTCCTTGGAAATCGCCTGCATTGACTGAATTTTGTGTCAAACAAGGAATCATTTTAATCTATTGTAAACTCATTGATGTTTAAGTACCTCTTACTGGTCCATTTCTTTCAGGTTGTGTTATGTTTCTCTTTTGGTTTCCCCTCGGTTTTCTCTTTTTCTGTGTATGCTTTTTGCTCAAACTCAGCTCTTGACAATTTTGGATAAAAAGGGGGGAGTAGTATTGTATTGTTGAGTCTTGTTTTCATTGCAATGAGTTGTTATGGAGTTGTTGCTCCTTGCAAGCAACAATTAAAGGGGAGTATGACCTTCTGTCATAAGGGTTTTCTGTTCCTTCATCTGATAAGTCTTATGTTGTGGGTGTATACATATGTCATTCAAGATGTTCTAACATCTTATCTGGTCTGGTGTGTCTTTTTATTTCTATCACATGATCTTATAATATGTGTTGCTTCTGTCACACAGTCTTCTATCTTTCGTTATTCAAGTTAGAATTCTTCTTGGTTTCTTGAGGCTACAGGAAAATTCTCCTGAGACTCTGTGTCAAGAATTGGTTCTGAGTGCGAGGGGGACTAGCTTGGTTGTTCTTGAAGATGTAGTTTATCTTCTTCCTCGTGTACACAAAATGACTTAAGGACTTTCTTCCTTCATCCTGGGTGTATTATGCAGTAATGAAAGTGTTATTCTCTGAAGTGGTACTTAGCAGGTTTAGTAGGTTTAGTGTTCTAGACTAAACTGCTGTGAAGATTTGTCAGACATGATGTCCTAACATGTTGAGAATTTCGTATTCTCTTGTTTGTTGGGTTGAGTAGTTTCCACTAGTTGTTGCTCTGATATTTGTTGTACTAACTTCTGCTGTTGTGCCTCTATTGTTGTTTATGTGTGGAAGATGTACTAAGTTGTTTTAGCCAAAATAAGCCAAAGGAGGAGATTACTAATTCTCTGTTTTTTTGTGATTGACATTATGTTTGGTAAAACTAATTTAACATAGACATGTTGAAATAATATGTTTTATCAACTGGAGCAACATGTCAAATGCGATGTCCTATGTAGTTTCTTTCGACATCGTGATTTTATACAGTTAGATTGTTGGATATTTTAGTTTGTTACATGTGCAAAATATTCTGTAAATATTATGCTATTCTATGTGGCACACAATTTGAAGATTCAAGCTGATTTCAAGGAGAATTCTTAGTTTTTAATTATGGATATAATTAAGGAAACTAATGATTGATGTCCTATCTTTGAGGAGATAATTTTGCAGCGCCTCTTTCATATCTTGCTGCGTATGTGAAGCCCAAATCTAGTCCTTTGAGGAGATAATTTTGAAGCGCCTCTTTCATATCTTGCTGTGTATGTGAAGCCCAAATCTAGTCCATTGAAGATTATAAATAGAAGGCTTCAACCCTAGTATAAGTGTGAAACTTACTATGTATTTTTATTAGGGTTTGTGTGTTAATTGTGAGCCTCTCAGTTATCATCTTGATAAAAGAGTAGGATTGTGTTTTTGTGTTGTAAGTTCTGTCAGTTATTCCAAAGCTTTTAAGTAGTGAATGATTGTGTGTCTTTGAAGTGTGACTTATGTTATTTTCTAAGTGTTTAGAATTGTTCAATCATTGTTCTGTGATTGAAAGGGATTTGAGAAGGGTCTCATACCCAGGTGAGTCTTAGGTAGAAGTTAAGAAAGGGTTGTGATTAAGGGAGAAGTTGTAAACGGGGGAGTTTGGCTTCAAATTGATACTATCTAGTTGATTTCGTCTCTGGGTTGGTAGCCCTTAGAGCAGGTGTTGTTGTACACTGATCTGGGTTAACAATTATGTGTGTCCTTTACTTTTCTGCATTGTGTTTATCGTTTACCTTGTCATTGTATGTTTGTTCAGAGAAAGGTGTCTCAATATCTCTTAGTATATCTGAGATTTGAATACCAGAATTTCAAAATCCACTCCACTTGACCCAAGGTATATAAATCACTCCACACAGAAATCAAGGTAGATGCTCTCTAATCTCCACTTTCAACTATAATCTTCATGAATCGTGAACACACTTGGGCGTTGGAGTGCTAACCATGCGGGTCCTCCCTGCGCCACAATACTTGAGACGTAGTTATCGATTCAAGATCCCTAATTCATCAACTTTTCTCAACTCTAGTTCCAAGACAGAAATCGACTTCTGACTCCTACGATTTCCACGGTTTTAGAATCAATCTCCAATTGACCCGTTCTTAACCTTCTTAGGTCAACAAATCAAGATCATTTCAACATTGAATATGGATATTCGTCGAATTCGCTCTAATCAGCTATTGTTTCAACCACGATTCATCAGATTTCCAAATCTCATATTCCCTTGAGAACTCTATGAAGAAAAATAAGAGTGGATCCTAGATCTAGATCTACACCAAAATCACCAGATACTGAAGGCGGTCTCCTTGAAGGTAATGCAAAAAATTCATGATCCAACTTACGATCTAACATCCGTATATTTCTCTCCGCCAACGTGATAATTATTGTGGCGATGCCAAAGTTACAACGAGTTCATAGCTAATGGTCAGCGTAGATCCGATATCAGAGTACCTCTTATAGGTACCAAAAGATCTCCGACCAGTGTATATGACTTCCTCAGACCAAATCCAATATTTTGTGATAGAGCATGTTGATCATGTTATATCTTTCCCTTATCACTTGTTTCAGTTCCTACTAAAAGATCAGGCGATTCTATTGTTGATACTAATTATGCGTATTTATGTGTATTTGATACGGCTTAAATAAATTTATCACATGGTTGCATACCTTACATAGATTAGGCAATTTTAGTGTATCTGACACGACTTAAATGAATTTCTCGCATGACTACGTATTTGATACAGACTAAACACATCATTATATATCTAATGCAGACTAACCACATTTCTTCTTAAAAAGCCCACCCCAATCTAGCCAATCCAAGGGTATTAGACGGTGAAGCTCAAAGACATTCACTTTGATCCAAGCCACGTCTCGGGGGAAGGGACGTAGATCTTACCCTTGGTCGGGAAACGATCCTATGTGACACAAAGTGCAATATAGAGAAACAAATCTATCTCATCATTTCCACCAATTACAAGTCCCACCGGGGGATACACAAGCAACACGGCCAGTACATCACAGTTTATACGCTACTCAACAAACGCTAAACAAAAAGAATATAACAACCAAAAATAATAGCTAACGTTAGTTGGTGCATTAAGCTACAAATCATAATGACCATTGTCGAGAAAATGCAAAGACCACATCAGGTACTTCGGTGCAATAAGGCGTCTCTCTCCCTCCTATTATGGTTTTATAAAATTCTTAAATAAAGAATAGTTTTAAAAAATAGTTTTGTAAAATTATGCTACTAAACAAATTTTATGATTTATCAAATTTTAAAAACTAAAAAACAATTTTACAAAACCAAATAAAAAAACCCTAAGGTATTGAGTTCAAACATAAATAAATTTTAATTTAGGATGATTATAATAAGAGAATTCAAATTCGAAACTTCCTTAAAAAAATTATTGACCAGGACTTTATTTTTCAAAAGGTTAAAACAAAAGCGAAAAGGTTAAACACGATAAATTTCTATTTGTTTTTCTTCAACAAAAGTTTAAATTTTGAATGTTCTTAAAACTGACATGCACTTTATTCCTTTTGAACGAATATAAGGTTGCATTGTTTGAATCAATGAAGGCATCAGATTCATTCAAATCATTATCGAATAACTAATTAACCACACGTGTAATAATAAAGTATAAATACAGAAGCTGAAATTAATACAATCCAAAATCGACACAAACAATTTTCCAACAGAACAACCTAAGAGTTTCGACCTTTTGAACGAAATGGCATACCAAAACAACAACTATGGATGGAGTCACATTCATGAGATTTTGGAACCTGTATCCTATCCGCGGCATCATCATCATCATCATCATCAAAACCTTCATGGTGCAACATCCGAGGAACCTAAGGCAAACCAATCATACTATAAAAATGTTTGTCGTGAGAATGAGGCCGATCGACAAGATTCGAGGTTTCGCCACCGCAATAATAGTACTTATGAAAGTGTTGATCAAGAGGCTGAGGCTTTTATTCAACATGAACATAGGAGAATGGCATTAGCCAAACTCATGAAGAGTACTTAATTCAGCTTTCATGAGTGTCACCATGATCGCTGTAGGAGATCTGTGTTCATTTAACGTGGATTTGGATTTTTTAAGGTTGTTGTATGGTTGTGTCCCTTAAACTTATCTTTTATTTTTTTTAGCTCTATTTTAAGCTATAGTTTCAAATACAATAATGTTCATCCCATGTACCCGGGCATGTATTCGTTCATCAATTAATTAACAAATCAAAGCCTTACTTTTGTATTTTTTTTTTTTTTGTCATTTGATTTCAATGGCTTGATGTCATTGATTTCCTCCCGACTATCTATAAAAAAAAAATGAGAACAAGAAAAAGTTTTGAGTTTCAAATTTGTTCTGATATATCAATAGAAAACCTGCAGAATATTACACACCTTTGAACACTAGGCAAGAGCATATATGGATATATGGAGAGAACCCAACAAGTGGTGCATGTAGCACAGAGTCAAGGGTAATCATATAATCATATAATGGGGAGAAAACCCAACAAGTGGTGCATGTAGCACAGAGTCAAGGGTAATCATATAAACAACAGTCACCAATTGAAGATAGTGATTTAGCATCTCATTCAAGAAGCCCATTTAAAAAGATATGTAAAGGAGTTTATAGAAAAAGTGTGTATTTCATTATTATGAACTTATTGATACATAGCATAGAGAAACTCTATATATAAGGTGTAATTACTTACATCTCAAGTAACAAAATAACTAATTATCATATATACATGGACAAAAGAAATAGCTAAAAAACTAACTTAACAAACTAGTTTATATAATTTAATAGCCTCCCTCAAGCTGGAGCATAGTTGTTGGATATGCCAAGTTTGGATAAAAACGAAGTGAAAGGTAGTGGTTCAAGAGGTTTGGTGAATATATTTGTGAGTTGTGCAGAACTAGGAACGGAAGCAGATGAAATAACTTAGCAGTGAGTTTTTCGTGCACAACGTGACAATCAATCTTTATGTGTTTCGTTCTTTCATGAAATGTTGCATTAGCGGCAATACGACGTGCATAATGACTATCACAATAGAGGAGTGCAAGACTGATGAACTGAACGTTGAGATCCATGAGCAAATAAGTTAACCATTGGATTTCACAAACAGCGGAGGCAAGAACATGATACTCAGCTTCTGAGGACGTGTGAGAAACTTTG
This sequence comes from Vicia faba, assembly GCA_948472305.1. Classification (NCBI taxonomy): domain Eukaryota; kingdom Viridiplantae; phylum Streptophyta; class Magnoliopsida; order Fabales; family Fabaceae; genus Vicia; species Vicia faba. Next base: position 1,141,438,720 of record OX451741.1, read on the forward strand.
AGTTTCTTTTTGAATTTTCAAGAGATGAGAGAGTCTTCGAGAAAGATGCAAAAGTCTGTGATGGAACGACGAGTATCAATGCATGATGTCTAATCAGAATTACTGAATGCATTGAGTTGAAGGGGAGAAGTAAAGAAAAAGAATAATCCTTGGGATGGGGATTGTTTGGTGTATCGAAGCACATGATGAGCAACTTGTAAATGAAGAGTTATAGGAAACGACATAAGTTGACTTAGTTGTTGGACAAAAAACTAAGGCCGGGTCTTGTATTACACAGATAAATTGACCTCCCTATGAGCCTTCTATAGGTAGTATGATCAGTGGGAGAAGAAGCACCTGAGGTGGTGTATTGGTGAGTTTTAGTCATTGGTGTGTTTACCGTGAAACTTAGTAAACAATTGCTAGTCTTCCAAATTCTAATAACTCTTGTTACTTACCGGATCAACTAGATTGATCCTAGGATAATAGCTTATAGTTTTAGGTGTTTTATAGGTATTTTCTGGATATGGATATTTTCGATTATAAAGGTAAGTTCAAATATAAATGGTAAAAGAGAACAATAAATATAAAGAAAGTAAATGACAAAGAAAATAAGTAAAGCTTCGACTAAAAATTGTAAAAGAATTGTAAATGACTTTAAAAATGAAAATGCTGCATTTAAAGATAAAAAGATGGCGTTTTAAACGTACATTCTCAGAACTCGTTTCTCAATTAACTTTGATACTTTTGGTGAATAGAGTAATTTGTACAACAATTGAATACACATAAATCTAAACTAGAGACTCCTATTTATACAAATTTTAAGAGAATGGTCTTCTCATCAGAAGAGGACACGTTCTCGCTTGCATGCGTTCGATCCTTCAAATGCCTCCACGCATCTCTCTGGTCCATTCTTTAATCACCTGATAGGGAGTTCATCGGCAGGGTTCACCGAATTAATTCTGACTGGTGAACGAGTTGAAGCTGGCATCAAGAGCGGTAAAATTCAAAAAGACACATCTGCTTCCGCTTCCGTCAAAAAACCTTTTCCAGCCAAGAAAGAGGTGTTATCTGTTTACTCCCAAAGAGGTTGAGGAAGAGTGGAGCGTCGGCCAACGGTGGGGGCTGTAATGACTCAAAAGACTGCAGCTGATCAGCCTAGAAACGACCAACCCAGAACCAACCAACAAAGAGCGGGAAGGCCTGCTAGGAAATTCACCAAAATAAACATGATGCCTGCCCAGGTTCTCCCCCATCTCTTGAAGTTAAACCTTACAACCTTGAGAGAGCCACCACAAAATCTGAATACAACTTCTCCTTTTTACCATGTCAACGCTAAATGTGCTTATCATTCAGACGACATAGGGCACGACACCAACAATTGTTAGGCCCTCAAAAACAAGATCCATGATTTAATAGATGCCAAGGAGGTGGAATTGGACGCGCCCGAAAAGCCTAATGTGATCTCTGCCTCAATGCCAAAGCATGGTCACAATGTCCATGCTATCGAAGAGGATCTGTATGTTGCTGTTGTTGATGACTTAATGACCCCTTTACCAATAATCAAGATGAATATGTTGAAAGCCGGGATTTTCCCAGGCTATGAAAAAGATTGTTACCTTTGTTCGTCCTTACAATCCGATTGTCCGTTATTGAAGTTAGGCATCCAACGCCTAATGGATAATCAAGAAATCCTCTTCGAGAAAACTCCTGTTACTCCTGTTACTCCAACTCCTATCAACGATGTTGCTATAATTACCATTTTCGCCAGTCTTTCCAAGGTCTCCAAAAGACCTGTTAAGATTACACCCGATCTAAAGTTTGTACCGCTGAAGGTTACTATGTTGGGGCCTATCCCATACAAGTCCAACAAGACAATACCATGGAATTATGGAGGAGAGATCTTCTACCACGGTGTTAAGCAGATTGAATCGGTCGAAGAAAATTACGATGAAGAGACTCCTAACATAGGAAATATTGTTGGGACGAGTAAGATCACCCACAGCGAAAGAATCTTCTCTCCGGAGATTGCTCCTCCAAGGGAAACCTTCGGACCCTCAAATGCTTCTAAGGTTACTCCTGTGCCGGTCAACATCTATGTGCGAAGTCCAGTTATTGAAGAAATTTTTACTCCCATAGTTGTACCCTCTGCTGTTGCTGCTGATAAAGGTAAGGGGATCCAAGAAGCGTCCGTCAGGACGAGGGCTCAGCTTTTGGTCATCCCCAAGACCACTCAAAAGGAAATGGAGGAGATTTAAAAAATAATTAAGAAGAGCGACTATGATGACGTAGAACAACTGGGGCAAACCCCTTCAAAAATCTCTATGCTGGCCCTATTGCTCTGTTCCGAGGCTCATGCCCAAGCCTTGATCAAATTCCTGAAGACGGCCCACGTTCCTCAAGAAACCTCCGCAGACCAGTTCTAGGAGTGTGTAGCCAGCCTAACCGCCGACAATGGTCTTGGCTTCTCCGATTCCAATCTAACATCTAAGGGGAGAAAGCATAATGACGTGTTGCATGTATCGGTGGAATACAGAGGGACTACTCTTGCTCACATTCTGGTTGATACCGGGTCGTCTTTAAATGTCCTGCCAAAGAAAGCATTGGACATATTGGACTGTGAAGGTTTGACCCTAAAGCCCAGCAATATCATTGTTAGAGCCTTTGGCGGTTCTAAGAGGATGGTCCACGGGGAGGTGGACATACCAATTAAAGTGGGAACGAAAATTTTCAACTCTACATTTTATGTGATGGACATCCGTCCTTCATATTCTTGCTTGTTGGGAAGACCCTGGATCCACAATGTTGGGGCAGTCACTTCTTCTTTACACCAAATGCTCAAATATCCAGTCCATGGAAAAATTATAACGGTTCATGGCGAGGAGTAGTATATGATAAGCCATCTTAATTCTTTCCGCTATGTGGAGTTAGATGGTGAGTTCATAGAAACCCCTTACCAACACTTTGAAGAGGTTTCTCCTAAAGTTGCGGCAGCCAAGACAATGACTTCTGTACCCATCATTACCAAGCCTGTTTCCCGGATGTCATCCCTTAAAGATGCGAAGGCTGTGATCGAGGAAGGAGGAAGCACAGTATGGGGTCAACTACCAGATTTTCCTTACAAGACGGATAAGTTCGGCTTGGGTTTCACCGCTGCTGGTCAGAAGGCTGTGCGTCGCTCCCGGGATGGAGGGCCACCGGTGAAGAGCACCCATCATGGAGTTCATGCTTTACAGGATGGTGAAGATGAGAGCAACTTTGAAGATTGGATTTTCCTGACTATTGAAGGAGGAATGAACAACTGGGAGGCGAAAGACTTCATTCCCATTACTTTCATAAATCAGTAATTTATCTTTCGAACATTTCTGTTGGTCTGTAATAATTATTAAACAATTCGTACACTCTTTTTTCCTTGTGCCTTACCTGGGGCACATATGTCCATTTGTAAGGGCTTGATTTTTCATCTTCATATGCCATTTTTAATGAATCATGGACGTTTTCATATATAAAATTTTGTGTTCATTTTCTTTCTTTTTTACATTTTATTTGTTTAAAGGTGGCTATCCCTTACACACACCCACACTCACAAAATGCAGGCACCCTTCCATTCCGGATTCCATGGGTGACAATTCTGCTATGGCCTTTAGTGACTCTGAAGATCTGGTCAATCATGCCGAATACGAAGGTGATGAAGACTGTGAAGTTCCTGGAGAGTTGGCTAGACTTCTACAACAGGAAGAAAGGGCTATTCTGCCCCATGAAGAACTATTAGAGACTATCAACTTGGGTACTGCCAAAGACAGAAAAGAGGTTAAAGTGGGTGCCAACCTTGAGCCTAGTGTCAAAGAGCGTTTAGTTCAGTTGTTGAATGAATATGTTGAGATCTTTGCCTGGTCCTATGAAGACATACCGGGACTCGACACGGATATTGTGGTTCACCGTCTCCCTACTAGAGAAGACTGTCCGCCAATTAAACAGAAAGTCCGCCGAATGAGGCCCGATATGTCTGAAAAGATCAAAGCTGAAGTGATGAAGCAATTCAATGCCAGGTTTCTTGTTGTTACTTCCTATCCATGATGGGTTGCTAACATTGTGCCCCTACCTAAGAAGGACGGCAAAGTGAGAATGTGCGTGGATTACAGAGACTTAAACCGGGCTAGTCCTAAAGATGATTTTCCACTACCGCACATTGACATCTTGGTTGACAATACAGCTCAACATAAGGTATTTTCTTTCATGGATGGATTTTCGGGATACAACCAGATCAAAATGGCCCCTGAAGACATGGAGAAGACTACTTTTGTTACGCAGTGGGGTACCTTATGCTATAAAGTGATGCCATTCGGACTGAAGAATGTCGGGGCAACCTATCAGCGAGCCATGGTAGCTTTGTTTCATGACATGATACATCATGAGATTGAAGTCTACGTAGACGACATGATAGCCCGTTCGCAAACAGAAGAAGAACACCTCGACCATCTGCAAAAGCTGTTTGTCAGATTGAAGGAATATAAGCTCAGACTGAGCCCTAGCAAGTGCACTTTCGGAGTCAGGTCCGGTAAACTCTTGGGATTCATCGTCAGCAACAAAGGCATCGAGGTTGATCCTGCCAAAGTCAAAGTTATACGAGAAATGCCTGCCCCCCGCACTGAAAAGGAGGTCAGAGGTTTCTTAGGACGCCTAAACTACATTGCAAGGTTCATTTCTCACCTAACATCTACCTGTGAACCAATCTTCAAGCTGTTGAAGAAAGATCAGGTGGTTGAATGGAATGATGACTGTCAAGTTGCTTTCAATAAAATCAAGGAGTATTTGCTAGAACCTCCTATCTTGATGCCACCCATTGAAGGAAGGCCGTTAATCATGTATTTGACTGTTTTGGATAATTTAATGGGGTGCGTACTGGGCCAACATGACTAGTCTGGTCGAAAAGAGCATGCCATTTATTACCTTAGCAAAAAGTTTACCGACTGTGAGACTCGCTACTTACTGCTCGAGAAAACTTGCTGCGTTTTGGTATGGGCTGCTTGCCGGCTAAGGCAGTATATGTTGACACATACCACTCTGCTGATTTCTAAAATGGATCTGATCAAGCACATCTTCGAAAAACCTGCTTTATCTGGAAGAATCGCTAGATGGAAGATGGTCCTGACTGAGTATGATATCCAGTACACAACCCAAAAAGCTATAAAGGGGAGTGTACTAGCTGACCATCTAGCTCATCAAGCTGTCGAAGATTACCAATCCATGAAGTTCGACTTCCCCGACGAAGACATTATGACATTGGACAACATTGAAGGCAAAGGACCGTATGAAGGACCTGAACAAGGATCCCGATGGACCCTGTACTTTGATGGTGCTTCAAATGCACTTCACAATGGTATCGACGCGGTGCTTATCTCTCCAGAAGGTTTCCATACACCTTTCACTGCTAGACTCTACTTCAGCTGCACCAACAACATGGCCGAGTATGAAGCTTGCATCTTTGGTCTCAAGGCTGCCATTGACTTGGGAATCAAATCTTTGGTTGTGTTTGGAGACTCCGCTTTGGTCATCAGTCAGATCAAAGGAGAGTGGGACACCAAACATCCCAATCTCATTCCTTACAAAGAACATGTCCTGACATTGTTACCTCATTTCGAGCATATTACCTTCGAGCACTTCCCGCGAGAAGAAAATCAGCTAGCAGATGCTCTAGCTACAATGTCATCCATGTTTAAACTTAAATGGGATAATGAGGCTCCCCAAATCACCATTGAGCGGATGGACGAACCTGCACATTGTCACGAGATTATTACCGAAGAAGTAGTGGACCGACCCTGGTTTCACGAAGTCAAAAGGTATCTCGAGACTCGAGAATGCCCTAAAGGAGCTTCAGTCAATGACAAAAAGTTCTTAAAGAGATTTTCTGCCAAGTTCTTCCTGAGCAATGGTATCCTATACAAGCGCAACCATGATTGCGTTCTGCTTCGTTATGTGGACAAGTTTGAAGCTGAGTAGATCATGACTGAACTGCATAATGGTACTTTTGGCACCCACTTGAGCAGATACACGATGGCTAAGAAGATTCTACGGGCAGGCTACTACTGGTCTACCATGGAAGCTGACTGTCATCAACACTCCCATACTTGTCACAAATGCAAAATTTATGCGGACAAGGTACATATTCCTCCAGTTCCTCTCAATGTCCTAACAGCTCCTTGGCCATTCGCAATGTGGGGAATCGACATGATTGGAGAGATCAAGCCTATAACATCCAATGGACACCGCTTCATCTTGGTGGCTATTGATTACTTTACCAAGTGGGTCGAAGCAGCTTCCTTCGCCTCCGTTACAAAGAATGTGGTTGCCCACTTCATCAAGCAGAACCTCATATTCCGGTATGGTATCCCCGACCGTATCATCACGAACAACGGTACAAACCTGAACAACACTATGATTACCGCTCTGTGCGAGCAGTTCAAGATTCAACATCACAATTCATCTCCCTATCGGCCAAAGATGAACGGTGTTGTCGAAGCTGCGAACAAAAATATCAAGAAGATCATTTAAAAGATGACAGTCACCTACAAGGACTGGCATGAGATGTTACCGTTCGCTTTGCACGGATACCGTACCATGGCGTGTACTTCAACTGGGGCAACCCCCTTTTATTTGGTATATGGCATGGAAGTTGTTTTACCTATGGAGGTTCAGATTCCTTCCTTGAGAATTATGAAGGATGCTGGTTTGAGTAAAGACGATTGGATTCAGACCCGACTTGATCAACTTAACTTGATTGACGAAAAACGACTTACTGCTATTTGTCATGGTCAGACGTATCAAAAACGGATGATCAAGGCTTTCAACAAGAAAGCCAAGCGCCAGGTGTATCAAGTCGGAGATCTTGTAATCAAGCGGATCATCTTGCCGCAAAGTGATCCCAGGGGCAAATGGACTCCTACCTATGAAGGACCATTTGTGATCAAAAACATCTTTTCTGGTGGGGCTATGATTCTAACCACAATTGACGGCGACGACCTGCCGCACCCTGCAAACACAGACATAGTCAAAAGATACTACGCATAAACGACCCGACAAGTTGAAAACCCAAAAGGGCGACTTGGGCAAAAATGGGCATCCCGGTGAATCAAAAACCCGAAAGGGCGGTTCAGGCAAAAATTAGGGATAAAACAAAAAAATCTGTACACCCGACAAGTTGAAAACCCGAAAGGGCGAGTTGGGAAAAAAGGGGTTTCCCGGTGGATCGAAAACCCGAAAGGGCGATCCAGGCAAAAGTTATGGAATTACAGCGTATGACTATGTCTCGTCGGATCACTTTAAGGACAATCTCTTCACGGACAAGCTCCAAGCTTCAGATCAATCCAATCACCTACAGACGAAGCAACGAATGGACAAGATACTCAGAGTTACGAAGGCTGTAGCAGAATGGGAACCCCATGGAATTGTTACACATAGCCATCTTTCTTTGTATAAATTTTTCTCAATTTTATGACAACATTCTCTTACTAGGATGTCTGTTTCCTTTGTACAAAATACTTACACAAAGTTAATACAAAGATACTTCAAAGTGCGGAAAATTGTTTGCCTTTTTTTTACACTTGTGCTTTATTTGAAAACGTCCAATGATTTATTAAATGAGCATATGCATTTGAATATAATCACTGCTTACAAATAAAACGAAATGAGAAAGAATAATTACTGATAGGTTGAAAGTATAGGAAAACGTCTTTAGGATATTCCAGGAGAAATCCCCTACAGTATATCATCCAGATCCTCAGCAGAGCTAAAGCCTTGAAATACATATCCCCAGCGGAGTTAAGTTTCAAAAATCCCCATCAGAGTTGAGTTTTTAAACTCCCGATCCCCAGCGGAGCAAAACTTTGAACTACAAACCCTCAGTGAAGATGAAACTTTCTTCCCCATTGGAGTCAAACCTTCAACCTTTGAACATCATTGGAGACCATCCAATTTCCCCGGAGAGTCGCTTTAAAAACCAAATAATTCCCCAGAAAGTTATTTTAAAACCTTCTTCCTCAAACGGAGTCAAGTTCCCATACACGATCAAATCAGAACATCATTAAGATCCCCAGCGGAGATGAAACTTTGAGCTACCAATCCCCAGCGGAAACCATTCAGTTTTCCCCTGATACCCCCAACAGAACGGAGATTCTCATTCTCGAAGTCCCCAGTAGATTGACATACAACCCAAATTCCTGATCTCCCCAGTAGTATAGCTTATCCCCACAAAGGTTGTCAAAAATCTTGAATCTCCAACATCGGTCATGGATTTATTTTCCCCGACAACAGTCAAAGATTTTATTATCTCCGGCTATCCAGGATTTATTTTCCTCAGCAAAACAACTAATCAGCTTACATACACATACATTACATTCATAAATCATGAACATTGATAAAAACACATATATTGTATCATACATTTCATGCAACATAACTTTGTGTTTCAGATAACATTCTACCCTTTTCAGGATGAAATTGATAGCTACCTAAAACAAATATTCAAAGCTCAGAAAACGGCTTAGAGATGCTCCAGACACGGATGCTTTCCTATCTACTTATTCAAATCAATGTGCAGATTCCTGTTCCAATTATGAAGCCTGGATTCGACCAGATTTTATCTTGATTATACTGAAGCTCGGAGATCGATCGGAAAATAGTTGAACCCCCTGCAAGTTTTTGTAAAGTCTGGATGTTGACCAGATGGAAATACAAGACTGTGAAGCCTGGATGTTGACCAGATAACAGTAAGGTATACTGTGAAACTTGGATGTTGACCAAATAACAGTTTACTCGGCCAATTACTTTGAAGCCCGGATCCAACCGGATATTAGTAGGCCCCAAAATCAAAGGGAAGACCGGAGGAGACCGGATAACCATTTGATTTCCTTCTGAAGACTGGACATTGACCAGATAGGAAGAAAGGTATCATGAAGCCTGGATGTTGACCAGATAGCAATACAAGACTGTGAAGCCTGGATGTTGACCAGATAACAGTAAGGTATATTGTGAAACTTGGATGTTGACCAAATAACAGTTTACTCAGCCAATTACTTTGAAGCCCGGATCCAACCAGATATTAGTAGGCCCCAAAATCAAAGGGAAAACCGGAGGAGACCAGATAACCATTTGATTTCCTTCTGAAGACTGGACGTTGACCAGATAGGAAGAAAGGTATCATGAAGCCTGGATGTTGACCAGATAGCAATACAAGACTGTGAAGCCTGGATGTTGACCAGATAACAGTAAGGTATACTGTGAAACTTGGATGTTGACCAAATAACAGTTTACTCGGCCAATTACTTTGAAGCCCGGATCCAACCGGATATTAGTAGGCTCCAAAATCAAAGGGAAAACCGGAGGCGACCAAATAACCATTTGATTTCCTTCTGAAGACTGGACGTTGACCAGATAGGAAGAAAGGTATCATGAAGCCTGGATGTTGACCAGATAGCAATACAAGACTGTGAAGCCTGGATGTTGACCAGATAACAGTAAGGTATACTATGAAGCTTGGATGTTGACCAAATAACAGTTTACTCAGCCGATTACTTTGAAGCCCGAAGGTAACCAGATAACAATTTAATTCCTTCTAAAGCTTGGAGCACGACCAGATAGCAGTTCATTTTTCACCTCTTTAACCAAGAGATGACTCCCCAGTAGAATAACGAACGACCAAAGCTCCTAAAATTCTATTTCTACCAAGACAGAGACCAGCATTCCCCGGCGTAGTCCTCCTCAACAACAGGTATACGGGCTCTCGCAAAGGAATCTCTTATGCGATCAATTTTCTTATATGGCATCTTTAAGCCCATCTCCGACAAGATTCTGTCACATCTTCCAAATGGCATCTTTAAGCCCATTCCCTCAACTATACTCTGACGAGGACAAATTTACGGGCACTCTAGTGTCCAATCCTCTTTTACCTTCGAGTCACGAAAGGCAAACCCGCCAATCTAACTCTTCAAGTTCAAGAAGATTGAACAGGGACAGCTGTTGTACCCCAAAATTTACCCTCTCATTTTTCTCAGGTTTACTCCCCATTCAATCCCAAGCTTTGGATTACAAATTTTTCATAAGGATCACTCCCAAGACCAAAATAGTCATCTGCACTGAAAGGCCAAACCTTGACCTCTTGATTAAAATCAAGTCCCAAAAAAAATCTTATTTCAGCAAAACATGCTTGAAATGAGAACTGTATTCCAGCTAAGGTTCAAAAACCAAATTTCTAAGTACTTGAGATTTTCTAAGTATTTAAGAAAAATGGCACTTCAGAACCTCTGAACCAACCTCCAGGAAGAAATGGTCAGAAGTTGCAAACTTGGCTCAGCACATAACATTCAGTCAGAAGTTGGTTCTTCAGCAGTTACACTAACTCGGTTAGGGGTTGTAAACATGGTTCAGCAGGTAATCTTTGAACAGAACATGGCTCTTTCAACAATTACGCAAGTTCAGCCAGAATTTGCTAGAGAAATGTAAGGAAGGCAACAAAGCCTGAAACTCCTTCAGAACATGCTGGGATTAGAAGGTAATGGGACCAGCAGATTGGGTATAATGCTGAAGTAGAATATCTAAGTCTAGAGTTTTCAGAGGCAGATAAAAAAGAACATGCTGGAAAATCTAGAGAACCCTCAGAATTTGCTGGGGCAACAAGAGGTTGAGGTCAGAGTTTGGTTTGCGTTGTTTTTTGGGTAAAGCAGAACTGCTGGCTTAGGATATAGGTAATGATGAAAATCTCACACTAAGATCTCTTAGTCTTGATCAATCTCATCACCATTTAATGCCCATTAAATGCTCACAACTACTTTTGAACATTTATCCAAAGGGCCTTTCCACGTGCAGCATAACAACACCCTCGTGCAAGGTTAAGCTCGGATCTATGTGCCACTTTTCGCCTATGGGCGTCACTTCCCCTTAATCTTCTCCTACTGTTCCAGTCTAGGCTAAAAAACTGTCCATTATCATAACTTTCCATAAACTTCCTTCAAGAACAAGTTAACACCTACTGCATAGTATTGGCGCCATTTAACGTTTAAAAATTCACAAAGCCTTGCTGTGATACAGTGGGAGAACTGACTTGAGGTTTTGCGTTTGTGTTCGCAAATGTTTTGGTTTAGCAAGAGTCGCCACCGACTTTTTATTTTATCCAAAGGAAAGGTCAAAAAGCAATGGAAAGACCTTTGAGATGTTTTCTTGGGTTCAGGGGGTAGATTATGAAAAGGGAAGGTGCTATCACCCTTTTCATCCATGGTTATCCATGGGCTCTTAGTTACTTGTTTAGATCACTTGCTTTTCAATTGTTTGAAATGGTGCTTTATGTGTGGTTTTGAAAATGCTTTGAAAAGAGGTCATCGTTGTGGTAACCTTTGTAATGATTCTTGTTTGAATATATACAAAGTTATTTGTCTTTTGAAAAGATATTTCAATGTTTGAAAGTTTGTTTTTGGGAAATGTTTTGAAATTGTGTGGTGAGGTGTGTTTGAAAATAACAAGGATGTTTTGCAAGTTTTGATCAAGTAACTAAGAGTTGTCTACCCTATTTTACTAAAAGATCTTTCCTACACATTTTTAACCCTTTTGACGGTGTTGTTTTACCATTGCATTTGGTAAATAACCTTGTATTAGGATGTTAAACGGGACAGGCGCGGGTCATCGTATATACCATGATAGCAATTGTGCTAAGTATCTTTAGCAAATTTTTTCGAGGGACTAGATCATTTTGTATAGGCAACCAAGATAACGTCATCGAGGGACTATGATCTTTTGTTTTGTTTTTGTTTTGCCAAGGTACTCAACATGCATAACATGGCCCTTTTTAAAGGCAACAAGTGGATGGAACCCTAGGGGTGCAAGTGTGCATTGTGTTATCATTTTCATGCATTTTTGTCTTTGTATTAGTCAAGCTATTTGTTTGATTTTGGATTTTTTGCATACAAACCCTAATCTCTAATCATGGCATAATTGAAAGCATAAATGCGTAAAATAAATCTACACTATTACAACATTTGGTATGGGAAGGGGGATACAATTTTTGAATGGGGATTATTTTGCAAGAAATTAAAACCCTAATATTTACTATTACATCCAAATTGAATAATTGGTACAAATAATAAATGAACAATATTTAAATAAACGAATTAAATAAATATGCAAAATATCATGAATATGCAAAAAATGTTTTGTTTATTTTTATCTATGTAAAAATATTTAATGTAAAAAGAATGAAATAAAAAGATTATTATTTTTTTATTTATTATTAAGGGTAAAAAAACCCTAATTTTCTTTAAGAAAGTATACTTATTAGTATTTTTTATTTATGTACAATAAAAATATAAATATATTCAAGTGTCAAAAAGATAAAAATATATTAAAAAAAGTATTATTTTTAATAAGGGTGGAAACCCTAGTTTTCTTTTAAGAGAATAAATATATTGAATATTTTATTTATGTATAATAAAAATGAAATAATGTATATACAAAAATAAAGAGTATATTAGAAAAATATCATTTAAGTATAAATAATAAAAATAAAAGTATAATATTTTATATATTATTTTTTAGGTTTTTTCATCAAATAAAATAAAAGTATATAATCACTAAATTAATTTTATGTTAGAAAAAATAAAATAAAATAAAAATAAATGTGAAAATTTATGAAAATATTTTTGGTATTTTTTTATGTTTAGAAAATAAGAAAATAAAATCAGAAATTAAAATAAATACAAAAAATATAAAAATATGAAGAAATGGGCCAGGGGGTGCAGTCAGTAATGAGGGGGGTGTCAATAGTGAGTCAGGACCAAGCCCAGCCCACCAGACTTCATCTTCAACCTTTGTCTCAAAATTGTGCGCGCCCTGTACAAAATGCTAGATCCTGCATACGTGCTCTAATGCAAAAACTCAAAACATCAAAGTTGTATCATTTTTTAAGACGAATCCAATCATATAAAGAGCTCATTCTAACTCTCAGACCAGAGAGAATTTCTCTGGCCCTAAATCCTAACCTAATTTTTTCAGGATGTTCATGGATCAAATTCTCTTAGCATGCTTAACTAAAATGAAAACTAAGCATATGTACAACTTCATGGCTATGAATACTACATTTTTCATTCACAAACCTAAGCCTAATTATTCCTAAATAGAGAGATAGGAAGTTGACAAAAACCTGTTTCAGCTGACTTTGTGTATGGCAATGTGGAGCTTTTCAATGAGGCCTGAGATGTTTGGGAGCTTGCTTGAACTTCCTCTGACCTTCCCCAATGCCTAGCTTGCCTTGAATGTGCTTGAATAAGCCTGTAGAACTCAACCTGCACAAGCTGAAATCAAAAATGGAAAACCTTGTAAATGGAGTTACAGTCAAGGTTTAAGGGTTGGGATAGTTTGGATAGGTTATATGGAAGGTGTTTGAACCAGTTTGAGGCAAAACGCACGAGGGATTTGTGCTATGGAAATCAAACTGCAGGGAGTGCCCTGTTTTGCCAATGGAAGATGATTTTGTGCTATGGGAGGTTTCAGGACTCAAAGGCTCGTGTTTTAGGCTCAAGGGGATGTGAGAAACTTGTCTCAAGTGCTTGCAAAAGTTGGTTCTTTCTGATGTTCAAGTTGTGTGATGTTTTACAAATTTCTTGTATATGAAGCCAAAGAATGAGAAGTGATGGAAGACAAACCTGTACAGGCTATCTATCAGCTTTCACACTATGCCCTTGGCCCCTCAAGTTGGTGGATTTGATTTGCTGCACAAGATATGGCTCAATGCTCAAGGATGCAGTTTTGACATAAAGCAAGATTTAAGCAAAAATGGTAATGTACCTTTTACCATTTTTAGATTAATCTATTGTATAATCTTCTAATGACCAAAACAATGCCTTATACCAATGGATTTGAATTTAATTATTGAGTATGGAATGGTTTTGAGACCTGTAATCTAGTGCAAAGCAAGCTGATTAGAGTTTGCAACTTGTATCACTAAGAAAATGCCATGGATCAAAAGTGAGTTTTTGCCAACTTCAAGCTTTCGACTCTCCCTAACCACAAATGATTTTGGAGAGTTCTTGGACTTTTTGGAAAGCTTGAAACATTCTCTACAATCCATATTTGAACTTAATTTTGAGATTCCAAGTGGAACTATGTGAAAAGTTTCCAAGAAGATAGGTCAAAATCCTGCCTAAACTAGGGCAAAATTTCACTAAGTTAAAAGTTTCATGGACCCTTGTTCCAAAAATCATAACTTGAGATCCAAGCTTCTTTTGGGAAAACTTTATGAATAAAAGTTGTAGATTTTGTGGAGTACTACAACTTTCATGTTGGAAGTTTTATTTGAATCCAATTGCATCATGGTGAAAATGTTGGGCAAAGTTGGGAAAAAAAAAGAAAATTTCATAACTTAGAAAAATTCTAAGTTATGAAAATTTTCAATTTTAAACCCTAATTTGCAAAATTAGGTTTCTTGATGAACAAGTTTCATGTTTTTACACATCTTAATGAAAATGACCCTTGGCACTTGATTTTGACCAAAAAGTCAAAGTTTGACTTTTCAGTGTACAGTCAAATTTTGATCAGTTGACTGAAAAATTCATCTGCTAATCCAATGCAATTGAGATCTTTTGAACCTTGTGAATAGGTAAAGATGATGCCATTGAGTCCTTGAATCCATGCTTGAACCCAATTTTCCATTGGCTAGGTCAAAAGTCAGAAATTGCCCTTCTGTAGTCAAAACCCTAAAAATGACCATTTTGCCCTTTTGGTGATCTGATCAAATTTCTTGTGGAGTTGTGGTACAAACTTGATCAAATGGTTCATATGAGCTTATAATGTTGATGTGGGTCAAAATTTATGAGGTTTGACTGTAAATTGGCCACAATTGACTTTTTCCCCAATACAGCTGATTTCTAGGTCAACTGTCCAATTGACTGGGCAAAAACTTGATTCAAGGCTTGAAACTTGGTATAGGTAATCTTGTAAGTCCAACATGAAGTATGAAAGTCACTTTCAGCATTGAAAGTCCAAAAATCCCTGTGCAAACTCAAACCCTAGTTTAGGTCAACAGTGCAAGGAGATGTCTTGAGCAGAGTGAACCCTAGCTTGATCTTGAGTTCAAAGAGTCTTGTGATGAAAAATATTGACAAAATGAGAGGGAAAATTTTGGGGTACAACACTTGCCTATAAATAGGACACCATTATCCATTAAAAGACCCCGGTCAAAAATCCAGAAAAATTGCTAGAAGAGGAACAAAAAACTCTAGCAAGAAAACATTGTGAAACTCTGCCAAAATTCCTAGTGTTTCATAACTTTGAACTTCCTGCCTCTAAACTTCATCGATAACCAATTTTATTCCTGACTAGAGAACACCCATACAGTTTCTGACCATACATACATATATCTTCTCCATCCACCCATTCTAAAAAGAACCTGTCCAGAACACCATCAGAGCTAAAGCTAGCTCCAATTCACAGATTTTCTTCCAACAGCAAGGTAAGCACCTGCTGACTCTCACCATGCTGCTAAGCATCATCAGATTTGCATGCTCAATAAACACAATATAGATATCATGTTGCTGTTGGACGTGTTCTGAGGATTTTCATGCCTCTAAATGCTTAAGTAGGAAGTGAATCAGTGTAGAACCTGCATGTGACCTTTTTGGTTCTGTCTTCTGAAATGCTATGACACTTGCTGAGACTGTCATAGGGATGCCTTCTATTTTATGGAAAAATAATAAAATTGAAGATGTTCTGACTAGCACAGGGGGAAACCAAGCTCTAACTTTGGCGCCAGCACTTCTGAGGCCTGCTTTGCTATCAATAATATCAGAACTTCTGAAAATTATTGTGTTTCCAGTAGGGTCAGAACTTCTGACTTCCCCACTAATAGATTTTTGTTTTACAGCACATGGGAGTCAGAACTTCTGACCTCCCCACTAACAGGTTTCTATTTTGCAGCACACCAAAGTCAGAAGTTCTGACTCATATATTTTCACTAACATGTTGATATTCTGCAGCAGGCCTGGGTCAGAACTTCTGACTTCCTCTCAGTAGCGCGCTAGCCCTATCTCTCTTTTTCTTCCCCCTTGTTATTTTATTTTTTTATCTATTTTTCTCGTTGAACCACCCCCATGTACAAGTGTGTATCCCCCACCCCCTAAATATTGTAATAGCGTAGGATTTTACATTTCAGCATTTTTATTGCTTTCAAATGTAAATGATAGTAATTAGGATATGTATGGAAAGATAAAATCAATGAAATAGAAAATCCTAATTCAAGATAAAACCATGCATGCAATAAAACACACTTGCACACAAACACCCTTAAGGTATCTCCACTTGGTTGCCTAAACAAATGGCCATGGTATGCATGCTAGGTATCTTGGCAAAACAAAACAAAACAAAAGATCATAGTCCCTCAATGACGCTATCTTGGTTGCCTATACAAAATGATCTAGTCCCTCAAAAATTTGCTAAAGATACTTAGCACAATTGCTATCATGGTCAATACGATGACCCACGCCTGTCCCGTTTAAACATCCAAATACAAGGTTGTTTACCAAATGCAATGGTAAAACAATACTGTCAAAAGGGTTAAAAATATGCAGGAAAGATCTTTGAGTAGATAGGGTAGATTCTCCTAGTTACTTGATCAAAACTTGCAAACATCCTTGCTATTTTCAAAAACACATCACCACACAATTTCAAAACATTTCCCAAAACAAACTTTCAAACATTGAAACATCTTTTCAAAAGACAAACACCTTTGTATATATTCAAACAAGAATCATTACAAAGGTTGTCACAACGATGGCCTCTTTTCAAAACATTTTCAAAACTACACACAAAGCACCATTTCAAACAATTGAAAAGCAAAAGCAAGTGATCTAAACAAGTAACTAAGAGCCCATGGATAACCATGGATGAAAAGGGTGTTAGCACCTTCCCTTTTCATGATCTACCCCTCGAACCCAAGAAAACATCTCAAAGGTCTTTCCTGTGCTTTTTGAGCTTTCCTTTGGATAAAATAAAAATTCGGTGGCGACTCTTGCTAAACTGAAACATTTGTGAACACAAACGCAAAACCTCAAGTCAGTTCTCCCACCGTATCACAGTGGGGATGAGAAAAGAAGTATTTTTTTTACAATTTTGCACCTGCCGCAGTTGCAAACCTTTAGTGCCTATGTACCATCTTCCGTGCAATAGGAGATCAGGGTACTCGAAGTTCACCTTGAAAATTTTAAAACACAAGTGTGTTGGTCAATTTTAAGAGAAGAGACATCATCGTCATATCCGAGTAGAAAACATACTTACTACCCATGATTATGAGAAAGGATAATTTGCATCATCTAAAAGTGGAGGATATAACTTGGATTTTAAAATCAACAAAACCTCACTCAACAACCAAGTGGAAAATATCTCACTTTACTACATATCATAGAAGTATAGTAGCTCGCATCACTACAAGAATCGACAAGAGTCTAATCTTTTGAGAAAAAGTTTCAAAGTAAAAAGGAAAAGTGGCAAAATGGTTTGGATGAGGTTAATGATTTTTAGTTTTCTCATAAATAAAGGCTAAAGTATGACTAATGTTGATTAAAATTTGATCAAGAAAGGATTTTTGAAAATGCATGGACCTAAGTCCAAGTTTATTATGAAAGCGGTTCAAGTTAGAAACAAGAAGAGTTTTAAAAAGGAGGGATAAGATTTTTGAAATTAAAGAAGATGAGAAGAGATGAAGGGACTATCCTAAAGCATAAGGTAAAAGCTAAGGAAAAGAATCATCTGACCAACAAGAAGCCAACTTCTGACATATGAATTCAATGTAGAATTCCCATCTTTTGGATTGAAACCAAGCAAGCAAAGATATTTAACCTCTTAGGAATACCAAGCTTCATATGAATTAAGTCTTCACAAAAATTTAGTAGAGTAACAGTTGTTTACAGAGGAATTCTCAATCACAGACAAAGCACATAATCACAGTAATCTGCACACAAAGAAAATCAACTCAATGTCCTGGAGTAAACCCCAATAACTCCATACAATAAACCATTCAATTCAAGAAGAGAGATAAAAGATAGAGAGAGAGAGATACATAGTTGGTTATGATGGTTATGGTATTTACTTTCTCATTGAGCGTTAAATGATTACAAGTGAAACAAAATAACAACCAAACTTTCTCTTAACAAGTGAGAGAGAATGATATTTGTAGACTACTAACATATGTATGTTATGTATGATGATAACACTTATACGTGACTTACATATCTACTACATAACATAATGACCATTTTGCCCTTTTTGATTAATTGAACCTTTTCCAATCAAAATTAATGATCAATCCTCTAATCATAGATGATCATGAACATGTAGAGAAGCATGGAATCAAGTCTTGCCAAAAAAGTTAGAGATTTCCTAATTAAATTCAAAACACTAGTTTTGACCCTCTGTGCTATGAGATGGTGACATGAATGCAATTATGCCATCACCTACAATATGAACATTCAAAAAGACATATATACATATTTTGATGTTATTTAAAAGAACATATATACAAGATACATAATTCAAGGTGCTTGGTGATCCCTCAAGAGCAACCTTAAAGATGGGATAAAGTAGAAAGAGATAACCAACCCTAATGTGTGATCTTGATGTATTGATAAAAGTGAGATGATGAGAAATATTAGGGGCAAAATTGGGGTATAACAAATGCCCTTATTTAAGTATCTTCTATCCGGAGATACGAAGGTTAAAACCTTCATCTCAACGCGATTGAAGATACTTAAATACAAAACAAATCCTATTTTTGGCCCTAAGATGCCATGAAATGCTTATGATTATGAATGCAAAAGACCAACTCCAAAGGTGAAACAAAACACCACCGGGGAAGCAGCAAATAAAACCAACAAACCAAAAAGAGAGTTCGACCAGGAAAATAAATCATTGGGGAACAACACGACTCTGGGGATGGCTATAAACAGGAAAAGCCAAAACTATAACCAAAGAAACAAAGTGCATAGTAAGATTTCAACGACTGAAAGTCTTAATAATACGAGCAATAAGCTAACCAAGAAGTAACCATTAGAAAAGGTTATTGACTCCATTGGGGAAAGAGACTTAACTCTATTGGAGGAAAATCAACTCCGCTGAGGAAAAGAAAACTCAACTCTACTGGGGTAAAGCCCAAAGAGAAGACAAAGTATCATCAACTCAATAAATGAGGAAAAAGCAATGTATAATAACGACCGATAGATAACTGTGAACTACCCACTTATAGAGGAGATAGAAAAAAGAGAGTAACATCGACTTACAGGAGATCGTAAACTACCAACCCGAAGGATGCGAGTAGAAATGGTAAGATAATACCAACTCAGAGATGACGGCAAACATCAACATTGAGGTGAGTAACGAAATGATTGACATCAATACTTATGACTATAAACAAAAGTTGACATCAACACTTATGATTGGAAACAACTCAACTCTATTGGGGGTACCAATGAGGAGAAAGTGATAAATACCAATTAACAAATGACGGTGAACTACCAACTCAAGGATAAAGGTAGAAAAAACATAACAATACCGACTTTTATTGAAGGTAAAGAATCAAGGATACACCAACTTTTATTGAAGGTGAAATACCAACTCACTGAAGGTAGGCATATAAAGAATACACCAACTTTTACTGAAGGTGAATTAGAAACTTCCAATAAAGGTAGAGATAACAGATACACCAACTTTTACTGAAGGTGAGCTATCAACTTCCACTGAATATAGAGAAACATAATGCACCGACTTTTACTGAAGGTGAAACTATCAAATTCCATTGAAGGTAAGATAATAGATGCACCAACTTTTATTGAAGGTGAGCTACCAACTTTCATTGAAGGTAGAGAAACATAATGCACTGACTTTTACTGAACGTGAAACTACCAACTTCTACTGAAGGTAGAGATAACAGATGCACCAACTTTTACTAAAGGTGAGCTACCAACTTCCACTGAAGGTAGAGAAACAAATAATACACCAACTTTTAATGAAGGTGATCTACCAACTTCCACTGAAGGTGGGATCTGCATTAGCAATAACGAGTTTCCCAAAATTCTTGTATATTAATATCCTTTTCTTTTCCCTTCATACTCTTGTATATCATGCTTTCATTTCTTGTACATTATTTGATATTCAATATGGTTGTAATAGATAATTAGGTTTAATTTTCTTGCAATCCTCATTTGTAAATTTGTATACCCCCTCCCTTAATGATGTAATAGCATAGTAATTTTACTTTTCTCAATTTATCTCTTTTATATAAATGTTAGTAATTAGAGCTTGTATGGCAAGACTAAAACCAACAAATAGTAAACCCTAATCCAAGATAACAGTGCATGTAAATCAAACACATTTGCACACTTGCACCCTTAGGATAATTCCAGTTTGTTGCCTTACAAAAATGGCCATGTTATACATGTGGGGTATCTTAGCCAAAAGCGATCGAAAATATAAGATCATAGTCCCTCGATGACGCTATCAATGTTGCCTTTCAAAATGATCTTGGTCCCTCAAAGAAAAATACTAAGATATCTCACAACATTGCTATCATGGCTATACGATGACTCACGCTCGTCCCTTTACATCCAAAGATAAGGCTTCTTACCAATCAATGGTAAGATAGAAATATCAAAGGAAAGGAAGAAACGAACTAAGACTTTTGAGTAGGTAGATTGTTTCTAGTTGCTTGCTCATTTTCAAACCAAACACCCTTGCTTATCTTCAAAACAAACACCAACACTTTCAAAAACACTTTCAGAACATTTTACAAGCATGAAACATTTTCAAAAGATCAACACTTTGTATACGTTCTTATTAACGAGAACTATTACAAAGTTTGCCTAAACGAAGGCGACTTTTCAAAATACTTTCAAAAATCACACAAAACACATTTTCAAACAAAAGCAAGTGATCTAGCAAGCAACTAAGAGTCCATAGATAACTATGGATGAAAAGGGTGCTAACACCTTCCTTTTCATAATCTACCCCAAGAACTCAAGAAATAATCTCCAAGATCTTTCCTGTTCTTTTCAGCCTTTCCTTTTGGATAAAAGAAAAGTCGATGGTGACTCTTGCTAACCGCAATATTTGCGATAAAATGCAATACTCAAGTCAGTTCTCCCACTGTATCACACCCTTATTCATAACACGATGGCCATCACCTAGATTTACACCAAAGTATTTGAGGGAACCGGAGATAAACCCAAAGCTTCAACCACTTTAGGAGAAATGAAATTGTGCGTCGCACCACTATCGATTAAGACTAGAATGTTGGCCCCTTGCAATCCTTCTTCTAGTTTCATCGTGCGTGGTTTTGGAGTTGTTAATAAGCAAACACACCGAGAGACTTACATTCAAGCTCCACAATCTCCTTCTCTTCCTCTGAGTCAGCTTTCAATCCAATAATTTCTCCCTCATCATTGACGAATTCATCATCTCCCAATATGAGAATTCGCACTTGTTTCGAAGCACACTGATTGAGAGGATCCCATCGCTCATTGCAACGAAAATAAATACCTTTTGCTCGTCGGTCATTCAACTCCGCTATTGGAAAATGACGAACTCCACGAGAATTACGATGATTAGAGCTTGCACAAGAATTCCCTGTTGAAATTTGAGAACGCGTCGACCCAGTTTGAAATCCCATCTGAGATCTAGATGCAAAGCATGTACGTGTTTTCCCCAACTCAACACCATTCTGGGTTGAATTAGAAATTCCTTTCCCTTCACTTTCACGATAGGCCCAAGAAGGTTTTGGAGTCCGAGCACACGGCCCATGACCTAGCTTGTAACGTAAACCCGATCTATGACCTGAATTTTCAGCAAATTCACGTTCCCCATCACGTGCCAATTGCATCGCCACATACCAGTTGTACGACTTGAATGTTCTTACCCGAGAACGGATGTCGTGACATAAACCACCAATAAAATATCCCAGAAATTGTTCTTCTGGTAACCTTCCACACTAAGAGGAACACAATTCAAATTCGGCGATGTAATCCTCCACCGTCTAAGATTGCTTCAAATCCTTGAGTTCTTCGAACGGGTTCTCCAAATGACCTCCTCCAAATCTCGCCATCATTGCTTCACATAGGTTCTCCCATGAAAATTCCTCTGTTGAATCACGCCATAATTAAACCAATGGATAATGGGGCCTTCCATGCTTAACTTTGTCAACTGAAAACAAACATTCTGAGAAATTCATTGTACTTCAAAGTATGTCTCATCATGAGTGATCCATGCCACTGGATCATCATCGGTAAACACTGACAATTCCACCTTCTTTGCCGACAAACGAAACTCATCCAACGGTGAGGTAATCGCTGCACCGCTTGGCTGAGGTGATTCACGATTTTCCATCGCACGTTTAATCTCGGCAGCAATGAAAAGATGCAAATCCTCAATATTGGTTTCCACACGTCCCATGTGTTCCTCAACTGTAGTAATTGT
The DNA here is from genome assembly GCA_948472305.1 of Vicia faba. Taxonomy (NCBI): domain Eukaryota; kingdom Viridiplantae; phylum Streptophyta; class Magnoliopsida; order Fabales; family Fabaceae; genus Vicia; species Vicia faba. Next base: position 1,141,461,193 of record OX451741.1, read on the forward strand.
CTATGTCATTTTGGATTGCATGAACAAGGTAGGTCGAACCAATTGATAGAACAAAGGTAAGATATAGTATGATGGAGGAAATTATTTTATTAAAGAATATGAAAACAGAAAGTTCCAGAGCTACTGCTCCTCGGTCAAAACAATAGACAAAACAATTTCTTAACCACGCATGTTATTTAAAGTAATATTTTCCTATGTCAAAACAATAGACAAAACAATTTAGCTTAAGAAATCAAAACACACTTTGCTTGATATAACACATTAAAATACATACATTCCCCCATGATAATATTTGACACAAACAAACTGTACTGTTTGTGAGTTTGATACACCACACATGCTATTTGAAGCCATATTCTCCATATTTTGTGAAGTAATAGACATTTGACCCCTTTTTCTTCTTTGATTGTTTCTCAATAAAGCTCTTTGGATGTCTTCTACGGTTTTTCACACTAGTCCTTCTTTTTAAGCCTTTGACTTGTTGATAATTATGATTGGTACTTGGGACAAATAAAGAGGAATTAGCATTTTCTTTTGCCACTTCCAAATTCTTTCCACAAATGTCATCAACTTGCCTACTTAACTCCATAACAGCCTTTTCCACAAATATACGAGCATCCTTACGATCAGATGCACTTGTAGCTATTCTCACTAATTAAGGACAAACCTCTCTATACCATTGTGCACTATCAAAATTAACGTCTTCTTGGACGTTTCTTCCATGTGTATCTTTCACACATCTATCTTTACTTTTCTTGTCCACCTTTTAAAAATACATTGGTTAGGTATTGATTTGATATCTTTTAATTCAAGAGCTTTAATTGCATGACAACACAAAATGTAAAAAGTCTCAAACTTTCTATAACTACATGAAAATTTTTCAATAGAAGGATCAAACAAAACCTTAAACTCTACATCCTCATTATGCATACCAATCAAGTATTCATGAGTTGTTTCACCTTCTTTTCCTTCTTTTATATATGTTGCAGAGTGTTTATCATATTCCTTTTGAAAAAGATCAAATATGGGTAATGTATATGACTATGAAGCTTTGTTGCAATAAAGGTGAGTGTTCCATCTTTAACCTTGACGTCAACCAAAGAACATAAGAAGACAATCAACGCAGAATAACAACTAACCAAAAGCTCATAATTTGACACGACAGTGACATCAACTGAAGAGCATATGATAACGATCAATAGAGAACTTTCATATATGATCAACCAAAATTTACATGATAATTAAATAAACACTATAAAAAAGAATGAAATTTGTTATGGGATTTAACTAAGGGTTAAACCCATAAGAAAAAAACAAGGTTGTTTGGGGTATAGCCTCTCGCAAAGTGCAGATTAGAAATATATATATATATATATATTGCATGGGGCTATCCCTCGCAAAATTAGAAAAAGGAAAGTTTGAATTTTAAAATATTGAATTGTGAGGGACATACTCTTGGAAAAATAAAAGAGCGCGCAAACTCCTGTAATTTGCGACGGACAACTCCAAGTTAAATGTCAACGTGACAATAGCGAGGGGCTTCCCCACGCCAGCTAGATAGTTTTAGTCTAGTCATGACAGTGTGCAAACTGCGTGTGTAGGGGTTGTTTCCAATGCATAAATTAGCAACGGCCTACCCCACACGTGCTTTAACCGTTTCCTTTCTGTGGGGCTACCCATCGCTAAAATCAACACCATTACAACGCTTCAATTATTTATTCCTTGTTTCAATTTTAAGCGTTTCATTCTTCTCTTCCCTTCCCACAAGCAACATAACATTGCAGTTTCAAATTCCTCTTCTCATTCTTTCTCCCAAATTAAACCTAAAATTTCAATCACAATCTTCACACAAATAATTTTCAGGTAAATATGTTAAATTATTTTGTTATGTATTTAATTTATTTTCAATGTTAGTGTCACTACAAAATAAGTTGTGTTTTGCCACGTGAAAGTCACGTCGCTAACACCCAAATCACGTCACTACTCAAATTTTGCCACCTTAAGAAACACGTCGCTATATAGCGCGTGACAATCTTGTTGCGGCGTGAAAAGCATGCCACCAAGTTGCCACGTGATATTCACGCCGCAACATACTGTATAGGATCAGAGCAGAGCAGAGCAGTGGGTCAGAGCAGGTTTACATATATGTTTACGTTAGATGTAGCGACGTGTTTTTCACGTCACTAATTAGTGACATGAAAAACACGCCGCAACTTGTTTTATTTTAAAAAAAATATTTTGTGTTTTAAATATATAAATTATGTTTTAATAATTAATATTATTTTTTGTTTTATTAAATTTATAAATTAAATATTATAATTTATTTATTAAATACAATATTATAAATCAAATTATCAAAAACAAAACTAAATATATCTAAATGTATAAATAAATATATACTTAATATTATAAATTTAATAAACTCAAATTTAAATTTATAATATTTTTAAATATACCATATCATTATAAATTTATATTACACAAATAAAAAACTAAATACAAAATAGAAATAAAAATAAGCAGAATCATTAGAGTCGTCGGAAATATCGGGAAGAAAGTCATCATTATTTTGGTGGTTATTATTTTGGCCACCTGTTTACAGTGATTTCTGGTAAACAACCGCTAGTCCTCCAAACTATCGAATAATCTTACTGACTGTTATTCAATTTCTCTGGTAACTCGCAGGATCGACTAGATTAATCCTAGGACGTGTTGGTCATTAGGGTAACTCTCATGATCGAACTGGTATTCATGGTTGGTATTTAGAATGTTGTGTAGGTGCTTAACTTACTTCGAAAAATCTAAAGGTGTGATCAAGTAAATGTGCGCGAAACTAAATTGCATGAATAAAGTTAAATTGTAAAGACATGTAAAAACTGCATAAAAGACAAGTAAATGACTTCGAAGCATAAAAACAGTTAATGTAAAAGATTCTCTGGAATGTTAAAGATTCGAAATATGAAGAAAGCGTTTAAATGCAAGAAAACTGTAGAATGGCTTTAAGTAAAAAAGGTGTTCGAATGATAAAAACTTGAAGATAAAGGCATGAAATGTATAACAGTTTCTGAAATGTAAAATATTTGAAATGGAAAGAAAGCATTTAAATATAAGGCATCAGTAAAAAGACTTCGAATGAGAATATTTTAAATGCAAAGGCTTGCAAATGGTATTAACATGAAGATAAAGGAAAGTACTGGAAATGATAAAGAGTTTTCATTAAATCATAAACATGTGGTGTTATCATACGTACATTGCTCGTGCATTTGTTTCCCTAGCCATGTGGTAATTTGAATGTTTACTGAGTTTTTTGTATAATAGATATGACACACCCAAAATCCTAATGCTAAGACTTCTATTTATAATACTTCGACCATAACGGTCTTGCTATAAGATTCTGCCACATTCAGAACATGCAGAGCAATGCCTCTCTCTTGCTTCCACGCGTCTTCGAATGCTCCAGCGCATATATTTCAAATTTCGAACATCCCGCTTGCATTTGAATTTCAAATGTATTGGCACTTCTTCGCTTCGAACGCATTCCTTAGACACAACCTTGTTATCATTTTGAGACTTCTTTGAATATATTCTCTCAACTGTCACTCGAAGCTCCAAGCTTTGATATGCCCATTCGAAGCACTGCTTCTACCATTTCAAAACATGACGTTTTGTTTTATTTCAATCGAAACGTCCAACTTACTTTACTTCTAATAATATCATCAAAATCTTCAGCCAACAAAATGCCCCTTTAAAATATGTATTTCGATTCCTTTGAGAAATACTTATTTTAAACATATACACAAGATTTTGATGCGACCTTCGAATCATCGTAACATTTATTGCATATGACTCCAGTCACGTCAATCACAACGCTTTTCAGATTCCTTAACCGCCTTGAACCATTTCACAGCATGGTGCAGTTAAAAACAATGATTATCTTTAATCACGCCTATTACCAATGTTAACTTTACGCCACCTCTTCATCAAACCAACCCACGACTACCACGTATCACAATCTTACTCAGTGGATGCTTAAACTTCCACATTATAAAAACTCATCAACTTAGTCTTTTCTTTTCTTCCCACTTTCTGAATCTTTTCTCCCTCTTTGCTCACCGAAACCCTAAACTTCCAATATTCTTCCAACAATGTCTTCCTCAACTTCATCTCAACTAAAAAAAGTTTCCAAAAAGAAAGGAAAGAACACATGAACTACAATGGAAAGCAAGGTTGGCACCTACCAAGGTCAATCTGTTCTTGTTCCCCAGATGATCTCAAAAGAGAAAGAAATGCTTTATGCATCCCAGGTACTAATTCCTACTCACGCTGCTGGCAAGAGGTTAGCCTTAATGGGCCCTCTTACAGTCTTTGAAATTTTAAAAGACACCAGAAAATTTTTCCCAGTTTGCTATAATTTCAAACCCCTGTTTAATAAAATGGATAGCCCCAAGACTATACAGTCTTCTGATTCAACCACCGTAGAAAATCCAATCGTTCCTCCTAAGGACCCTTTCGTACTAGATTATGTAAAGAGTAACTTCAAACTGTTTCGATCTTGCCCCACCTCCGACACTGCTTATCATAACTGGTTTAATAAGGTAGAAGCTAAGAAATCCCAGCAATGGGAAGAATTAGGTATCTACAACTTGATTAAACTGTCGAAGCCAGGTTTTACTTATAGCCACCCATTGCTATTCGCGTCCCTATATTTCTGGGACAGTACTTACAATACTTTCCATCTCCCTGGTGGAATGATTACCCCTACCTCTTTTGACATAGCAGCCATTACTGGGCTATCACCAATAGGAGAAACATATATCCCTGACAATGAAGAGCATTCGAGTATTATCGACTTCGAAGTCAAGCTAGCAAGCTTTTCAAAGTTTATCAGCCACTATCACACTGAAGGAGACAGTGTGTCGGATGTAGAACATATTTCTTTCCTTACCTTATGGCTGTCAAGGTATGTCTTTTGCAGCAGATCCCTACAAGTAGCCAGTAGGTTTATTCCTCTAGCTAGAGATTTGCATGAGAATCGGAGAGTGTGCTTAAGTGAACTGCTATTAGTTGATCTTTATGAAAGTATAAGGTCAGATGTTTCGAGTCTAAAATATCACACCTCCAAGAATATCCTGCTAGCTGGCCCTTTCTGGTTACTTCAATTATGGCTAAATGCCATGTTCGAACCTTCACTATCAACTGCCAACACTATTGCTGAACAAGACCCAGAAATAGTGGATAGAATCATCGAAGGCACTAGGCTGCGAAGACTAACTCCAAACGATGATAAGGATGATTTCAAAGTTCTCTTCTCAAAATATATCATGATATTCTCCAAGAGGCATAAGTTCGAAGAGACCATGGCGCCTTTTGCTTCAAGGGCACATGGACCTTCATGGTTCACCATGGCTCTCTCAGAAGCTGTCAAAAGCAAAGAAATTCAAGATGTATGGAGAGCCTTTTGGCTACCCAGACTAATCTCTTCAAGAATAACTCCTGCTAAGAATCAGATTTTCCTTTTCGCTTATCAACCCAACTTCGTTTCGAGACAGTTTGGCTTGTGCCAACTAATTCCTGAACCCCTATTTCAAACGGAAAATGCCATTACCTCTGGGCGAACCTTCAAGGCTAGAGAAGCCAAACTACAGCAGGAACAATACCAAGGCTTCGCCCATTTTGAACTCATAACCTTCGAACCTACACACCTTACAACAAAGGGGTTTCTGGAATGGTGGACAAAGTTCTATCAGACTTATATGTTCGATACTCTTACTATTCAGCAGAAACTAACTGATGCATTCGATGTGCAGGTACCATCCAAGAAAGGTATGTTTACTCATGCCAAAGAGATTAAGGCTTTTCAAAATTATTTCGAAACTACTTATGATCCCACACACTTAGAATCCACGGTGCATCAAGCGGCTGAGACCTTGAAGGAAAAATTCAAAGAAAAAGTTTCTAAGTTAAAACTTCCTTCAGGGTTGTCACCTGAGGATAGGTATAGGTTGGCATTCGAAATGCATCCACCTAAATTTCCTAGATTACCTACCTCAGAACTGGCTCTGGCTTGGTTTCCTCTATACCCTTGGTGGTTCACTTGCAAAGAAATGTTCAAACATCTTCAAAAGAAACCAAAGCCATCTGAGACTGTGACATGGGCTCGACACTGGCTCCACGATTTCCCAGGACATCTTCGCTATGACCTTTCTGCCATGTCGATTAAATCTGATCAAGGCACAGGTGCGAATGCTTGGGAAAATCCCAAACGCTTCTTATTTTCTATATCTTTAACCTTTTCCTTAATTGTTTCGATTTTCAGCCATCAGGATAAAGACTGCTGCTTCAAAGTCAAAAGAAGGGAGCGCCTCTCAAGCCTCTATCGAAACCGTTGACAATGTAACTCCATCCGAACCAACAACAATTGCTGCAACAACAACAACAACAACAACACCAGTAATAACCAATGCTCCAACTCCACAGGTAATCACTTAACCTTGATGTTTCGAATTCACTAATGTTTTATGATTTGCATCTAACTCTTTGTTTAAATCTTTTCAGACCAACAAACTTCCGCCTACCACTCCAAAGAAGCGAAAATCAAACACCACTGGGGAAGACCCCAAGGCTGGAGGGAATTTACCAGCTGCTTCAAAGAAGAAGCAGAAGAAGGATATTTCAAAAAGTGTTGTACCCACTAGTGTCTCTGGACTCAATTCCAGGGATGCTGCTCCCTCACCTAAATCCAAAATTCTATCTTCGACCTCCAACGTAATGTTGGAACGCATAGCTAGCAACCTCTCTTCCGAGAGTCCACAGGTAAATTGAAATTTAAATCTTTTGAAAAAATAATTTCTCATTACCTTGGTGCATGCCTTTAATATTCTTTTGCTTCTTGCAGGATATTTTAAATCCGGCTCTTACCACTTCGACTTCACCATCGAAAGCTGCTGCTCCGATCAACTCTTCTCCTCAAGGAGATTCCAGCAACCTTGTATAGAACAAAGGTTCCTCCAATATGGTGGTTCTGGCTGGGGCTTCTGAGCAGCAAGATGATCAGAGTACTTCTCCTCCTCTAAAAGAGACAAATGAAGCAACACTTCATGAATCTGCAGAGGCTTTACAAAGAACTTCTCTTCAAAAGTCCCCTCTTGAAACCCTTCAAGAGGACCCAAAGGACACTCACGCTGAAGGAGAGAAAGCTGATTCTGGTCAAAGAAACGAAGAATCTGCAGAAGAAGGGTCTGAGGAAGGAGATGCCAACGATGGTTCGACTGCTGGGACAGAGTCAAATGCAAATAGCAGCGAAAACGAAGACATCAAAGTGGTGGATTTGGATGACGATGAAGAAGATAATGAGCACGAAACGAATGAAGGGGATAGTGACACAACCAATAAACCCATGGAAGTCGAAATGGATGTGACTCCCCTGCGTGTGGAACTCCCTCAACCGTCTTTGTCCCGAATGACTGAAGAGGAGCTTGCACTCCTGAGACGAAATGACCCCATTGGGTACATGAAGGCGAAGCTGGCTCAAAGGGATATTCCACCTGCTAGGGCTGGCACAAGTTCGACTAGCCATCCTCTGCCCACAGATGAAAGAATTATACTTCTTAACAGGATCAGGAGAACAATTCTTGATGTGGATATATTCGAAGTGCTCAAACAGGATAGCACTGCTTGCTACACTATGAAGGAGTTGCTTACAAAGGTCAACCTTGCTACCTGCTCCTTGCCAGTTAGCACTATCTTGTTCGATCTTCAATCTTTGCTGGACAACGTGACTGGGTACCTTCTCCAAGATGAATTTGCTGCCAGAAAGGTTCAAGAAAAACGCACTGCAATGGATGTTGCTTATGAACAAGCTTCGAAACTCTCTCAAGAAGCTGAGGATCAAGCCATGTATCTAAAGCAAACAAAAACTGATTATGAGGCTCGAGCTGAGTCCATCCTTCTATGGGAAAGGCAAATTCAGGAACTTCAACAGAAGGTTAAAGAGGCTAGAGAACAACAATTAGCCTACGAAACCAATACTGCTGGTAACCAATTCGAAGAGCTCCTCAACAAGGGGCTTGCAGAAATGGAAACTGCAGAACAACTCAAGGGAGAAGTGGCCACCTTAGAGGGAGCAAGACGTTTTTCTCAACAAAGGCTTGAGTCTTTTCGAAGTACCTTCAACAGATTGAAGAATAATTCCTATTTCTAAATCTTAGTGTTGATTTGATTAAAATTTGGTTTTTTATATGTAATATTCGAACAACGCCATTTTGGCATCCCATATTGCCATTTTGGCATTTTTATGATATTTTGATTACGTTGTTACTATTCGAATCTCCTGCAGGCGTGGCTTATATTTCTTTAAATATTTCCCATTAACCTTTAGGATACATTTATCATCCGTCAGCTCTTCGATTTCATATGCATTGTTTGAGAATACCTTTAGTATTTGAAAAGGCCCTTCCCAATAAGGTGACCATTTACCTAACATTTTATTTTTCTTGTCCATGGGCAATATGACTTTCCAAACTAAGTCATTAATAATGAATGCCTTCCTTTTTACCCTTTTGTTATATGTCCTGGCCACTCTTTCTTTTTGTCTCATCAAGATTTCCAATGCATGTAATCTAACTTCGTCCAATTCCACTAACTCATTCATCATCATCTCCCAATATAATGCAGCTGGAATTTCGTTTTGTCTTTGAATTCGAACTGATTGCAGATGAATTTCTACTGGCAGAACTGCATCATGACCAAATGTGAGTTGGAAAGGCGTGGTGTTAGTAGCTTCTTTAGAAGATGTTCTACAGGCCCATAGTATTTGGTCCAAAGTTTTGTGCCAGTTCCTTGGCTTTTTGCCAATATGTTTCTTGATTAATCCTATTATCACTTTATTAGCTGCTTCGACTTGACCATTTGCTTGAGCATAATATGGCGTTGATGTTAGTAATCTAAACCCCGTTTCTTGGGCAAATTCTTGCATCTTTCTACCAGTAAACACAGAGCCTTGGTCTGTGGTTATGCTCTCTGGAAATCCGAACCTATAGATAATGTGTTTCTGTATAAACTCAATAATAGCCTCTTGATCAGCAACTATTAATGGTATAGCTTCGATCCACTTGGTAAAATAATCTATTCCTACCAAGATATATTTCTATCCTTTAGACGAAGCAGAATTTATTTCTCCTATTAAATCCAATGCCCATCCTCTAAATGGCCATGGTTTGATGATTGAGTGCAACTCACTTGCAGGGGCATGTTGAATCCCTGCATGTTTCTGACATTCCTCACATCCTTTAGCAAAGTCTATACAATCTTTGAGCATGCTAGGCCAATACATGCCATATCGAAATAACAGCCATTTCATTTTATGACCTGCTTGATGTGCCCCACATGCCCCGTTGTGGACTTCTGACAATGCTAAGTATGCCTCACTTTCTCCTAGGCACTTCAATAATACGCCATCTTGGGTCTTTTTGAACAATTCGTTCCCCATGAGGACATATGATAATGCTCTATATTTTATCTTTCTATCAACATTCAGAGTTGGGTTTGGCAAATAACTCACCAGTGGACTTCGCCAATCTGCATCTGATAAAGTGTTTATGGCTAATATTTCGAATCCCTGTTTCTCAGCATATCCCAATTTCATACTTTCTAGATCTGATGGTGTGAATCTAGTAGCCATAACTCTACCCCTTAATTCAACTAAATCCTCAAAGTTCTTGGCAGAAACTTTATAACCCGAAGCCAACTGTGCTAAGTCATTTGCTTCTTGGTTTTCTATTCTTGGTATATGTTGAATATCCATGTATTCAAATTTCCTAAGTAGCATGTTAACTATGACGAAGTATATCATCACGTTTTCCTTTATGCATTTATACTCCTTTGTTATTTGCTTGACCACTAATTCTGAGTCTCCTTTAATTTCGACTCTAGTTGCCCCCAATTCCAACAAAGCTTCAAGTCCAACAATGAGCGCTTCATACTCAGCTTCATTGTTCGAGCAATGAGGACCATCTAATTTATACTTGAATTTTGTTGGAATTCCTTCAGGAGAAATTAGAAGGACTCCAACACCACTTCCATTCCTGTGAGTTGAACCATCAAAGTATAATTTCCATGGTTGCATTTCGACGTAACTCATGACAGTCTGCTCAACCAATGAATGGTCCACAATGAAATCAGAAATCACTTGGCCTTTCACAGCTTTTAAAGGCATGAAAGTCAAAGAATATTCTGTTAAGGCTAAAGCCCATTTACCAACTCTGCTATGCATTAATGGTTTTGAAAGCATGTGTTTAATGACATCGAAATGAGATGAAACATAAACATCAACAGGCTTTATATAATACTTGAGTTTCATACAAGAGAAATACAAACAGAGACATAGTTTTTCTAAATTGCTATATCTGGTCTCTGCATCATTCAAAACTCTACTTAAATAGTATATGGCTCTTTCGATACCATTGCTATCTTCTTGTGCTAACATACTACCTATACTAACTTCAGAGGCAGATATGTATAATCTCATGGGCTTCCCCCATGAAGGTGGAGACAAGATAGGAGGCTGAGAGAGGTATCTCTTTATCTTGTCAAATGCCTCCTGATGGGCTTCGTTCCATTCGAAGGCTTGGCCTTGCTTTAGACGAAGCAACAGAGAGAAAGCTTGGGTTCTTCCACTCAGATTCGAAATGAACCTTCTGAGGAAGTTAATCTTCCCTAGCAAAGATTGCAACTCCCTTTTTGACGTAGGTGCTTTCGTCTCCATTATGGATTTGGTTTTGTTCTGGTTGATCTCAATCCCTTTCTTGTGAACCACAAAACCAAGGAAATCTCCAACCTGCACAAAAAATGCACATTTAAGGGGATTCATCTTTAAGCCATGTTTTCTCATTCGTTCGAATGATTGGCTCAAATGATGCAAATGTGTTTCTGCAGATATAGATTTGATGACTATATCATCAATATACACCTGCATAAAGGTTTAAATGAAATCATGGAAAATCGAATTCATTGCCCTTTGATAAGTTGCCCCAGCGTTCTTTAAACCAAAAGGCATCACCACCCATTCGTAAGTGCCTAAGGCTCCTGGGAAACGAAATGCTGTCTTGGCAACATCTTCTTCAGCAATGAAAATCTGATTATACCCAGAGTATCCATCTAACATACTCAAGTATTCGAACCCTGCAGCAGAGTCTACTAGCATTTCTGCCACAGGCATGGAGTACTCATCCTTAGGGGTTGCAGTGTTTAAATCCCTAAAATCTATGCAGATTCTCAAAGAACCATTTTTCTTAATAACAGGTACTATATTTGCTAACCATTCGACATACCTTGTGGTTCTGATGAATCTGCAACGCAGCAACCTTTCGATCTCAGCTTTAATCTTTGTGAGAACCGCTGGTTCGAATCTTCTAGGAGTTTGTTTGATGGGATTCTTGCCATCCTTGATTGGAAGTCTGTGTTCGACTAACTCCCTCTTTAAACCAGGCATTTCGTCATAATCCCATGCGAAGCAATCTTTGTTTTTCTTGAGGACTTCGATCACTTCCTGCTTGAGGCCTGGGCTAAGTTTTGCACTTATGTAGGTTATTCTTTTCGTGTTTTCATCCCCTAAGTTCACTTCTTCGAGTGGATCCTGTGCCAACATTTTGGCACCTGAGTCTATGGGATCCCTTTCGAAGCCTAAGGGTTCTTTATCATAGAAGGCGTCCAGCCTTTGATCTATCTCAATTTCTTTAAAGGGTGAGCTTTTCGAGCCATCCCGGCTTATTTCGTTCATCTTCACAGCTAATTTATTTATTTCAGCCTCTAAGGCCGCCTTTGATTCGTTCTCAGCCATATAGGCCGAAATCCTTTCGAAAAAGGAGGACTCAATCATGAGTAAGGTTGTCGAAGTCCCAGCCTGCTGGCCGTCTTTGTATAGTATTTTCGACTCCCTTGTCTTCACTGATTATTCTTCTATCCCAGTATAGGCCATCATGGCGAAGGGTCATATAGTAGTGGGCGTTTCTGGTTTCGTTGATTTCATCATTTGGGACACAAGGAGCAATCTTTGCCAGATGCTTGTCATAATTCCTCTTGTCAACTAAATTGACTGTTGACATGAAGTAACTCTGGTCTGCTTCAATGTTTTCCACGATCCCATCTTCTCTCCATAGAACTAATCGCTGGTGCATTGACGAAGGGACTGCCCCTACGCCATGGATCCACTCCCTTCCCAGCAACAAGTTGTAGTTGGCCTTGGCTTCGATCACCATGAACATGGTGGGCCTACAACTTGAGCCTATTGTCAAGTCTAACTGAACCACCCCCAGTGTTTTGCCCACTTTCCCTTCATAATTGGATAGAACCATATTGTGGGGCTTGATGTCTCCTTCGCGTATTTCTAACCTTTTCAGCATGAAGTTGGGTATCAAATTGACTGCAGCACCCCCATCCACTAGAACCTTATTCACGCCATGGACACCAACTTTTGCCCGAATAAATAGTGGCTTAAGATGGTTCTTCATAGCTGGTTCTAGACGTTCGAAGAACGCATTTTGCTCCTCGACAACCCCATTGTCCATCACATAGTAGCACACAGGCCTATGCTTCATCAAGTCTATGGTATCTTCTTCCTCATATTCATTAATTTCAGTTTCCTGTCCAAATTCACAGGGAAGCACAGATACCACGTTGCAGTTTAGGTTGAACGAAGACTCCCCCTCTGATTCGAAGTTATCCGTTATCATATCTTCGTCTTCTTCTGGGTCTGGAGTGTATTCCTTTGGTTCATCTAGTTGTACCTCAGAGAAAAGCCTCCTATTAACTGGGGGTTTGCCTTCAGTTTGATTTTTTGGTGTGGGTTTGTTGGTGCTAGATTCACCTTGGTTCTTTGTTGAAGTTGCCCCTTTATTTGCCACGGCTTCCCTCTCAGCCTTTCGAATCCTCTGTTGCCTTCGCCACTGGGATCTCGACATGGGGTTCCTTCCTTTGTAGTTCTCTAATCTCACCTCTTCCCTCTTCGCTATGTTGAATTGCCTTCTGTATGTCATAACATGGCGTGCGTTTCGTTCGGTGTTTCTCCATCTGTCTTTGCCTTTGTCATTTCTGACTTGCAGCCATCTGTCTGTTGGCACTTCAGCAGGGAGTTTGAACGTCACTCTTCGAGCACCCTTGGGATGAGGACTATCAGGCCTTCGTTGTTTGTATCTACTATCGAAACGTGGGCCCGTCTGAACAGCTTCTTGATGGTTCCAGCAAGGGGCGAAGGGGATTGTTTCGAAGGCTCTGGCCATGCTTTGATCATACACAGCAGAACACCTTGGGCATATCAAGCACTTGGTTGCCCCTTTGTAGCAGTGAAACACAAATTCCAGCAAACTTTCTCCAGCCTTAGGATAACACCTAAATAACTGGTTATCCTGGCGCCAGTTGTTGCTAGTTCGCGCCCTCTGTACCCTCTCGAAGTTCGCAGCGATTCTCTGATTGCAGAGGATGTTGCACCTAGGGCACAATATCATTCTTGTATCTCCCTTGTGGCACGTCATGAGGTAATCCTTGAGACTAGCATCTCCAGCATGATTATCCTCCATTTTATACTTCTCTTTTTCTAAGTATCTTTCTACCTCCTCCATCTCAGAGCGAGGTCTCTTCATATCCACCATGTTTACCTCAACATCCTCCCCCTTAGCTTCATCATCTCCCCATCCTGTGGGTTTTATATCTTCAATGTGGACCTTTGAACTCTCTGGGGCAGAATATTTGACCAAATAGTCAAATTTTCCACTGGGTTCCCCTAAAGTGTCCCATATTTCTTTCTGAGGGGAGGTTGGCTTCGTGATTTGGACTTTCTCCAATTCCAGCCTCAGGCCTTCAGTGACCTGTGTCAATTCTTGGTTTTGATTTTCCTGGCCTTCAGTAGCCTGGATTTCTTTTGCAACAGCTAAAGGTGCTGCTTCAATCGAAGTCTCTAGTTGTTTGTGGACATCTTCAGTGACCTCCCTATCGACTTCGACTATCACCCAGCTTTCATTTTCAGTACCTTTCTCTCCTATTGGGGCATCACTTTGGTCAGCTTCCACCATGTTAATCTCTCCAATGCATGCAGGCTCGGAGTAATTGGTGTCTGCGACGTCCAAAGGATCTTCGTCCACTTTCATTTTTGCTTTATCAGCAAACTTCAGTCTGCCATCTTTAATTGCATTCTGAATTAGGTCCCTGAAAAGAAAACACTGTGAGGTTTTGTGGCCTAGGAAGCTATGATATTTTCAAAATCCTCTTTTCTTTCTTTGATCTAAAGGAGGTATTTTGACATTTGATGGCACAATGAGTTGGCCATCTTTGACAAGTAAATCAAAAATCTCGTCACATTTAGTGACATCGAAGGTATAAACCTTCTTTGGGAATTTGTCACTTTTCTCATTTTCAACAATTTCTTTCCCTTTTGTGGGAACTAATAATTTGTAGGAGTAAGGTGGTGCCTGTTTTAATTCAGCGAGGTCGATTTCGACCTCTTTGAATTCGAATTCAGGATAACTTTCTGCTTCTTCAGTTCCAACATAGGAGATCCTTTCCTTCTTGTTATTTTTAAAGACTCTGGCCTTTTCGGCCTTTAGCCTTTCGACCTGTCGAACCCTATCGGCTAACTGAGCCATATCCCTCAAATATTGAGTGTCTAGTTTCTTTCGAATAGAGTAATCCAAGCCACCAGCGGCCATTTCAACTAACTCATGTTCAGGCACTACTATGTAACATCTGGATTTCAGAAGCCTGAATCTATTCAGATAATCATCTATGGGTTCAGTGAACTTTCTCTTGACACTGGCTAATTCCTTCAAACTTATTTTTGACTGTCCCATGTAAAACTGTTCATGGAATAATCTCTCCAAAAGAGCCCAAGTATCAATGGACCCAGGAGGCAAAGTGGTGAACCATGTGAAGGCGTTTTTAGTCAGGGAACTTGGGAAGTATTTGATCCTGAGGTCTTCGTTATTGGCTATATCTCCCGCTTCGGTTAGATATCTTGCTATATGTTCGACTGTTGACTCATTGGTATCCCCAGCAAACTTTGTAAACTTAGGGACTTTATATCCCCTTGGTAAATCAGTATGCATTATGTAATCTAATATAGGAGAAGCATAATTTGGCCTTCTAATTCCTGTGTTGAGGCCATTCTGGGCCATGACTCTCTCTATCAAGGTTGTTAAATTGTTTTCTGCCAAGATGTTATCGTTTCGAATTCTATGAACGACTGCATCAGCATCTTGATTTCGACCCACCATGACAACCCCCCTAGGTTGTTCTTCTCGAAACTCTAGGACTTCCAGCCTTTCGACCCTTGCCCCTGGTTCCATAATTTCTCTTTGTGGGCCTTGGATCATTGGAGCTTCTAGCCTTTGTGCCCTTGCCCCCAAGTTAACTTCTTCTCTGGGTGGTCTATAGGTTGGGTCGTTAGCAACTTGTTCCAAAATAGGTACGTTCGCTCGAACTCCTGCCTGATTCTGCCTACGCCTCTCTGGGGGAGCAAAGAAATCTGCTATTCGACTCATGTTATCTGTGTTTTCTCTGTTTGTCACAGTCACATTTTGTACTATTGGGGCAAATATTTCCTGCATAGTTTGTGCTAATACCCCGATCATATTATGGTTACTGTCATCCATCAATTGCCTAAAATCCAACTGGGTTTCTATGGTTAAAATAGGCATTGCGCTATAACCCACTGACCCTTGGTTATTTGTCATAAACTGATTCGCCCCAGACCCTGACCCTAATTATGGTGATGAATTCGATATGGAATTGTGTAAACCTGCCATAAAAGATGTTGGCATTCCATAAGAGGAATTTATGGTTCTATTACCATCGAAACCGGGTGGTCTAGTTAGTGGGGTGGCGAAATGGGTTTGTGTCCCTGATGGTGGAACGAATCCCCCAGGATAACCAATGGTTCCAGTATTTCCTAAGATCGAACTATTAGTTGATATGCCACTTATTCCATTAGTGGCTATATTATTGGTAGAAGATGCAACAGACTGTGCATTCGAAGGGATCACATTAGATGTTCCCATCGAAGCGGACATATTAGTGCCTGTTGTATGTGGGGCATTTTGTTCCCCTTGTTGATTGTCAGAATTAGACATCTTGTTCAAACGTTTTCTTCTGGATAAGGGTTGGTTGCTGTTGGTTATTTTACCATTTCTTAGGTTCATAAAACAATAAACTTATCACTCAGAGGGTATTTTTTCAATGGTTACGTCTCAACAATCTTTATTTCTGTCCTAAATTCCGTAATGGCCAATTATTGGTCCCACCAGGAGTGGCCAATTTGTTTACAGTGATTTCTGGTAAACAACCGCTAGTCCTCAAAACTATCGAATAATCTTACTGACTGTTATTCAATTTCTCTGGTAACTCGCAGGATCGACTAGATTGATCCTAGGACGTGATGGTCATTAGGGTAACTCTCATGATCGAACTGGTATTCATGGTTGGTATTTAGAATGTTGTGTAGGTGCTTAACTTACTTCGAAAAATCTAAAGGTGTGATCAAGTAAATGTGCGCGAAACTAAATTGCATGAATAAAGTTAAATTGTAAAGACATGTAAAAACTGGATAAAAGACAAGTAAATGACTTCGAAGCATAAAAACAGTTAATGTAAAAGATTCTCTGGAATGTTAAAGATTCGAAATATGAAGAAAGCGTTTAAATGCAAGAAAACTGTAGAATGGCTTTAAGTAAAAAAGGTGTTCGAATGATAAAAACTTGAAGATAAAGGCATGAAATGTATAACAGTTTCTGAAATGTAAAATATTTGAAATGGAAAGAAAGCATTTAAATATAAGGCATCAGTAAAAAGACTTCGAATGAGAACATTTTAAATGCAAAGGCTTGCAAATGGTATTAACATGAAGATAAAGGAAAGTACTGGAAATGATAAAGAGTTTTCATTAAATCATAAACATGTGGTGTTATCATACGTACATTGCTCGTGCATTCGTTTCCCTAGCCATGTGGTAATTTGAATGTTTACTGAGTTTTTTGTACAATAGATATGACACACCCGAAATCCTAATGCTAAGACTTCTATTTATAATACTTCGACCATAACGGTCTTGCTATAAGATTCTGCCACATTCAGAACATGCAGAGCAATGCCTCTCTCTTGCTTCCACGCGTCTTCGAATGCTCCAACGCATATATTTCAAATTTCAAACATCCCGCTTGCATTTGAATTTCAAATGTATTGGCACTTCTTCGCTTCGAACGCATTCCTTAGACACAGCCTTGTTATCATTTCGATACTTCTTTGAATATATTCTCTCAACTGTCACTCGAAGCTCCAAGCTTTGATATGCCCATTCGAAGCACTGCTTCTACCATTTCAAAACATGACGTTTTGTTTTATTTCAATCGAATCGTCCAACTTACTTTACTTCTAATAATATCATCAAAATCTTCAGCCAACACCACCACTGTTGGGATTTCTACCAAATGCTTGCATAAATTGTCGCATTTGCTCCTCCATATCAGCTTGCCTCTTCGCCATTGCCTCAATTTGTCTATTATGTTCACCCTTCATTGCCTCCATTTGGGCATCCATTTGGGCCTTCAATGCCGCCTCACGATCTTCGGACTCGCGTCTAGCCAATTGTCTTACCAGTTCTAACTGATCTTGTGTCAAATTTGTTTGACGTGACCCTCCTTCACCGTCTGCAACTCTCTGATACAGATTTCTATCCCCACTCCTCAAGGTGCCCGCCAAATTTCCACCACCAAAAAAACACCTGTTAGACCCCTTTCCCCCAACAACTTGACTCCAAATATAGAAATCCACATCTGGATGAACCGGTTTTTCTGGAGGAGGCGTATACTGAGGATTATGGGTCAGAAATTCTACAAGCAACGCCTGATAATCCTTCTACACATACAATAAAAAAATCAAGTTAAATGTATAAGTAACATTAATGAAATTAAATGAAATAAAAAAATAATAAAAAATAAATAGCCACGTGATTGTAACGCCACAAATTATCAGTTGTTACTCAATTTTCACGCCACAACATGTCACTTGCTACATGAAAATCACGTCACAAAATTGCTTAAATATATATATATATATATATATATATATATATATATATATATATATATATATATATATATATATATATATATATATATATATATATATATATATATATATATATATATATATATATATATATATATATATATATATATATATATAAACATAAATTTACTTACCAGGGCTTTTTTTGTGCGCTCGTCAGTAAATCCTCCCGATTTCTTTGTCCGAGTCTCCCTAACCAGCTCAGTCATCAATGGTTGTCTCCCCAAACGCTTAGCCTAAATATAAAAATTAAGTTAAATTAATAATATGTTATAAATCCAAATATGACCTTAAAAAGTTGTAATATTTACCATGCGTCGAGCATGCTCAGCAGTACTAATACTTCCAACAACATTAATGCAATCCCCTTTTTCCGATGCCCTCATCTTCTTTGCAGTTTCAGATTTAGCCTTAAATTCATCTGATTCCCAATACTTAAGAAGTTGTTCAAAAACTTCTTTGCCTATCCATTTGGGACGAATGCCCAAAAGGTGCCAATTCTCTCTAACACGTCGTAGCATGTCAGAAAGTCGTCTTGAACTCCTCCCAAAATAATTTTTTTTTACTTTGTTATGGTTCAGGGGATCCCAAACACATTTCGCCTGCAATGTAGTATGACATTAAAATAAATAGTTAGATAAATTATAACAATAATGAAAAGGTCATTTAAATAAAAATAACTTAAGAAATAAATTAGTTATAGCTGAAATTGCTTGAACCATTCTTCTTTATCGGAAACTTCTCTAAAACTCTTCAAAAAATTTGTATAATTCTGCTGAATTATATAATTGATAACCTTAGCAGCAGTCCGACTCGGCCCGAAACTAAAACAACAATAATTGAATTAGCATAATTAATTATATAAAGTTATATTAAAAATGGAAATGTGTACTTATAAATAAAAATCAATAAATAAGAAACTTACGAGTTCCCTTCAGGCCATATCCAAAATCTCCCATCAATGGTATGAATCTCACTCGGATCATCATCCCCTCGAAGATCTCTCCCATCTATCTGATCATCATCCACACCAAGATCGTCATCATCAGACTCTGTGTGGGATGTGGGGGTGCGACCAGTCTGTGTGGGTCGTGAAGAGGTGGATCCTTCAGGCTGCTGGACGGATGGGGGCATCTGTGTAGGAAGTGGGGTGCTGGATCCTCCAGGCTGCTGCACGAATGAGGGCATCTGTGTGGGAAATGGAAAACTGTGCTGGAAGGATGAGGGCACCTGTGTCTGCTGGAAGGATGGCACATGTGTCTGCTGGAAGGATGAGGGCACCTGTGTCTGCTGGAATGGTAAACCAGGTGGGGCCCCAGATGGACTAATAAAACATGTACTCCCAGATGGGAACTGAAGAGGACTCTGAGATGATAGTAATGGAGTAAATGGCATAGTACTGTCCATGGACATATGATGAACCTGACTCTGCAGGGGAGGACACGTGGCTGAGTGAGGTGACTGGCATACTACTACCCTTGGACGCCTGGGCTTCCTACCACTATCACTAGGACCTTTACCCTTATTATCTTTGGGTGGCATTTTTACCTAATTAAAGAAAATACAAGTTAACATATACATATTCTCATGAATACATATTCATTAAATCATTCAATAAATGGTTCTTTGAGTAAAATTACAAGACACAATTCTCATGAATACATATTCTTTAAATCATTCAATAAATGGTTCGTTAAGTAAAATTACAAGACATAATTCTCATGAATATAGGTTCACTATTCTGAATCGTCATGCTCGTCATCCATTTCATCATCGTTATCTGATGTGATATGTGATACAGTGGGAGAACTGACTTGAGTTTTGCGTTTGTTTTCGCAAATGTTTCGGTTGAGCAAGAGTCGCCACCGACTTTTTATTTT